>SJYC01012548.1:0-10434 GCA_006408675.1 Madoqua kirkii | reverse complement strand
TTAAAAAGAAAACGTACAATCTCTTTGTAGGAGGTATAATCAGTTCAGCTCAGTAACTCAGTTGTGTCCGACTCTTTGCGACCCCATGAATCACAGCACCCCAGGCCTCCCTGTCCATCACCAACTCCCGGAGTTCACTCAGACTCACGTCCATCGAGTCAGTGATGCCATCCAGCCATCTCATCCTCTGTCGTCCCCTTCTCCTCCTGCCCCCAATCCCTCCCAGCATCAAAGTCTTTTCCAGTGAGTCAACTTTTTGCATGAGGTGGCCAAAGTACTGGAGTTTCAGCTTTAGCATCATTCCTTCCAAAGAAATCCCAGGCCTGATCTCCTTCAGAATGGACTGGTTGGATCTCCTTGCAGTCCAAGGGACTCTCAAGAGTCTTCTCCAACACTACAGTTCAAAAGCATCAATTCTTCAGCACTCAGCCTTCTTCACAGTCCAACTCTCACATCCATGCATGACCACAGGAAAAACCATAGCCTTGACTAGACGGACCTTAGTCAGCAAAGTAATGTCTCTGCTTTTGAATATGCTATCTAGGTTGGTCATAAGTTTTCTTCCAAGGAGTAAGCGTCTTTTAATTACATGGCTGCAGTCACCACCTGCAGTGATTTTGGAGCCCACAAAAAATAAAGTCAGCCACTGTTTTCACTGTTTCCCCATCTATTTCCCATGAAGTGATGGGACCAAATGCCGTGATCTTTGTTATCAAGTTAATCTTAATGCACGCCAATATACAGTAGGTACAGACAAACACTTTGATTCCATTTATACAAGGTACCTAGAATAGTCAAATTCATAGAGTCAGAAAGTACCCTGGTAGATGCCAGAGGCCAAGTAGGGAATGGAGTATTGGGGAGGGGAGATTGGGAGTTAGTATTTTACGGGGACAGATTTTCAGTGAAGGAAGGTGAAAAATTTGGGAAATGGATGATGTTAAGAGTTGCACAACAATGTACTTAGTGTTACTGAACTGTAGAGTTAAACATGGCTAAAATAGTGTGTTTTATATTATGTGATTTTCACCACACACAAAAAGATCATTTAAAAAAACGGTACCACATTCCATCACCTGCTGACTAAATTAATTTTTCTCTAAAGCACTTATCCATTAGTGTGCTGTATATTTTACTTGTTGATTTTGTCTTCTTGTGACTCGAATGCAGGCCTTCAGAGGGCAGGAATTTTGTATGTTTTTTTCTCTGTCCTACCCCTTATGCCCAGAACCATCCCTGGCACAGAGCACATAGCAGTCTGTTGCTCAAGTGCATGGATTCTTCTGAGAATTAGAGTAGACTCCAGGTTTCTTTTCTGTGTTTTTTTGTTTTGTTTTGTTTTGTTTTTTCCCTTTTCCCCCGAGGGTTTAGGGAACTAGATGTACAAGACTTGCCGCGGAAGACCAGACCCAGCCTGTCTCTATTCTTCATTTTGGTTTCCTTTTATTTCTTACTAAAACACCCAAATAGGCTCTACGTTTAAGAACTGCCTTCCCTCCCAGCATCACTTAGTAGAGAAAAATATTTATTTGGGTCTGAGGTTGGCAATACATCAAAATCCAATAATCGTACCCTAGTGCAATTGCACTGAAGGGTGTGAGATCCATAACGTAATAACATGTAATCTGCACATCAGGATCACAAAGGCGAATCTATAATTTCATTTTATTTATTTTCTTAAAATGTGACAATCCCACATGTTGCTTGAAATGATGGAAGTTGGGACAAACAGCAATGTGGGAGATTTATGAGTTGTGTCAACTCGGTCTTAGGGATTCCTCCCTGGTTCGTGCTTGGAAGATAGGACTGAACAATTTCCCCCTTTACTGCAGCAATATCTTGTCTGCATTTGGGAGAAAGACCCCCGACCCGTGAACATATTAACAGGCCTGTCTGTTTATGAGCGTGTAAATTTCTCACAGTGTACGCCTCCTGGGTCTTGGGGGTCTGTTTATTGGTGTGAGCTGTTCGGAGGCTCGGGTATACAGCCTGTGTGAGAGAAATCTTCATTGTGGTTAGGACTTGTGAAAAGTGGAGAAGGGGAGGTGGTCTGGAGAATTTTAAAAGCAGCAGACTTTTTTTTTTCCTGAACATGAGGCAGGAGCCTGCTCAGATGAAATAACACAGAACAAATTCAAAGGCCTGTGAGCTGTGGTCCCAGGTTCTTAGAGGGTCTTCAGCCCCCAGGGGAGACTTCACCTGCCTCTCTCCACTCTCCTCCTTCATTCCTTCCCCCAAGGATTTGGCTCTGTCTTCTCACTGTTCTAAGGTTCCTGTCCCTTGCTGAGTGACTTTATGTTAAAGGTAGCAATAACCATTGTTATTTGGCAGAAATGTAACTCTGTCTTATTAAACACTCTGCAAGGCAGGTGTGCGGTCTCAGATTTGTCCAGGAGGAATCTATGACTGTAAGGGTTAGATGACTAAGAAAGCAAGTGTTAAGCTAGGATTTGAGACTAGGACTATGTGGTTGGCTTCTCTTTCGGTGTTTTAGGGTCATCAGACCTGCACTGGTACTGTCATTGGTCCCATGGCACAGGGCTCTGGGCTTCATGCTCAGAGGGCCCAGCACTGGCTTTTATTACAGGCCATGACACACCTCTGGATCTCACACCCCTTCTTCAAGACCAAGTTCCAGATCCTTAAGGCAAGAACTGGAATTTAGACATGTGGTCTGGGATAGTCATATACTTTCATGAGGGCCTCTTGTCATATCAGTTCAGTTGCTTAATCGTGTTTGACTCTTTGCGAACCCATGGACTGCACCATGCCAGACCTCCCTGTCCATCACCAACTCCCAGAGTTTACTCAAATTTATGCCCATTGAGTCGGTGATGCTATCCAACCATCTCATCCTCTGTCATCCCCTTCTCCTCCCTCCATCAATCTTTCCCAGCATCAGGGTCTTTTGAAAGGAGTCAGTTCTTTGCATCAGGTGGCCACAGTACTGGAGTTTCAGCTTCAGCATCAGTCCCTCCAATGAACATTCAGGACTGATTTCCTTTAGGATGGACTGGTTGGATCTCCTTGCTGTTCAAGGGACTTTCAAGAGTCTTCTCTAACACCACAGTTCAAAAGCATCAATTCTTCAGCACTCGACTTTCTTTATAGTTCAACTCTCACATCCATACATGACCACTGGAAAAACCATAGCCTTGACTAGACAGACCTTTGTTGGCAAAGGAATGTCTCTGCTTTTTAGTAAGCTGTCTAGGCTGGTCATAACTTTTCTTGCAAGGAGCATGTATCTTTTAATTTCATGGCTGCAGTCACCATCTGCAGTGATTTTGGAGCCCCTCAAAATAAAGTCTGTCACTGTTTCCCCAACTATTTTCCATGAAATGATGTGACCAGATGCCATGATCTTAGTTTTCTGAATGTTGAGTTTTAAGCCAACTTTTTCACTCACCTCTTTCACTTTCATCAAGAGGCTCTTGAGTTCTTCACTTTCTGCCATAAAGGTGGTGTCATCTGCATATTAGAGGTTATTGATATTTCTCCCGGCAATCTTGATTCTAGCTTGTACTTCAGCCCAGCATTTCACATGATGTACTCTGCATGTAACTTAAATAAGCAGGCTGGCCATATACAGCCTTGACTTGTAAGGTGAACCAAGTGTTGAAAGAGAAGATGGGTGGGCAACTCAGTAAGGCTCCTCCTTAGGACTCTTGCTGCAGGGCCCACAGATGCCAAGCTTGCATTTTCGTCATCATGACATCCTGAGTGTGTGGAGCCTCTGGACCATTTCCATTGCATCCATACACTGTTTAATATTCATCCAACTCAATGAGACTGGAAGAATATGAGGATGAGGGAGAGTTCTACCCCCAGACTTGTCCTCCAACCCCCTCTGATCTCTCTCCAGTGCCTGCCCAGGCCTGTCATGTTCTTTGTGGTCCCTCCTCCTTTCTAGCATCCTCCTCGCAGAAGCCATGAAATTGGCCTGTGTCTCAGAGATCAGATCTTTGAAACTTGCCCCTACTAATCAGGTCCAGTTTGGCTAAACTGATAGACATATCCGCAAGAACATGCAGACCTCAGGGGATCTTCCTCCGCAGGCCAGCTATATATTGCCTATGATTTGCTGGTCAGATCACAGAGAAAGTTGGAAGCTGGGGGAAAAGCCATCTACAGTAACTAGATACCCAGTGTCTTCTCATGGTTGTCTTCTCTCTGGTATTCCCCCTACTGGGTCCACAATGGCCTGGGCTCTCACGAAGCAATAGGACCTGATTACAAAAAGACTCCCTGAATCCTAGAGCAGGCTCCTCTTGGAATGACTGAGATTGTTCAGTGCCGGGCATGTGGAGTCTACAATTCAGGCTCCGAGCCTGCCTCCTACCACTCCTCCTGCACCTCCTGCCAACTCCCCAGTTAAACTCAGCCCTAGATAGGTGGATTTCTTCGTAGACCAGTCTACATACTTGGTGTCTCTCAAAATCTATGTCTTGCTTGTACCATTTTCCTTGCTGGGCATGTCCATTCTCCTGTCTCTCATTTTGTGTGAGCTTTGCCCATTTTTGAAGCCCTTAGCAGTTGTAAGTCATTCCATTTTAGGTGAACTGAAGAATCTATAGTTGCTTTGGCAAGAAAAGAAGGACAATTCAGAAGAAATGTGTGCAAAATGATGCAAAATATGGGAAGGAAATCGTCTGGTAGAAGAGGTAGTGAAAGTGAAGTTGCTCAGTCGTGTCCGACTATTTGCGACCTCATGGACTATTTGCGACCTACCAGGCTCCTCAATGGCACCCCACTCCAGTGTTCTTGCCTGGAGAATCCCATGGACGGAGGAGCCTGGTAGGCTGCAGTCCAGGGGGTCGCTAGAGTCAGACATGACTAAGCGATTTCAGTTTCACTTTTCACTTTTCACTTTCATGCATTGGAGAAGGAAATGGCAACCCACTCCAGTGTTCTTGCCTGGAAAATCCCAGGGATGGGGGAGCCTGGTGGGGCTGCCATCTATGGGGTCGCACAGAGTTGGACATGACTGAAGTGACTTAGCAGGCTCCTCTGTCCATGGGGTTTTCCAGGCAAGAGTTCTGGAGTGGTTTGTCATTTCCTTCTCCAGGGGATCTTCCCATCCCAGGATGGAACCCAGGTCTCCCACACTGTAGGCAGATGCTTTACCGTCTGAGCCACCAGGGAAAATCTTAGAAGAGGTAGAGGACCCAGTACATTTGACCTCAGAAGGCAAGTCAGAGCCTCCAGAGTTTCAGTTCAGCTCAATATGGGAGAAAACCTCCACGCAGTATCAGAAATCCAAACATGGACTGGACTGACTTGGACAGTATCAAGTCTCTGGTTCTGTGACACTGACTGTGTTCACCAGGGGATCATTTCCTGTGGCGGATGAAGATGAAATATAGGGTCAGTTTATAAGGTCCTATGTTTCAATGATTATAGTTCAATGACTTCCAAGGTCCCTTGGACCCTGAGATACAAAGTTTTCTGGCGTCACTTCTTCTGGAAGATCTTCTTTATCCACTGCCATCTTCAGAGATATTTCTTTCTCTGGACCACTTGGAACCAAGAACTCAATCTTTAGTCCTGATTTTAGTTTCCTCATCTACTATTAGTTACCCTAGGTAGAGCAAAAATTCCTTGAAGTTAAGGACACTTTCTGAGATAATTGTTCTTCTAGAATATAGTAGAGGGCTCAGTATACATGTCTTTTTAACTTTTTTGGATGATAAAATATATTTCTGCTTATTAAAAAGAGTCTAGAAACTGCAAAGCATGCAGAATAGTATAAAAACGATCCATCATCCCAACATCCAGAAATAACTACTGACAAACATGTTCATGCATTTCCTTCCAGTCCTCAATATGCATTTATTTTTTGAAATGATGAGGACAAACTTGTGGGGGAATTTTGTATTTTTCAAACTCAAAAGCTAGTGGTAACCAAGAAGCTCAGTCAGCCTTCTGGGATGGTGCAGTTCAGCCCAGAATTTTCTGTTGTTGGTTCCTCCTTGGAAGCAAAGTAAGGGGTAGGAGGGACTCTATAATCACTGTGGACTACTGACTATTCCAGGTAAGGTGCCCAAGAGTCTGTAGGAAGGTGTATTTTTTGGTGTAGACAGTGCACCAACCCAAACCCAAGTGTTTGCTTCCAACCCTGGGATATTCCTCATGGTCAAATGTGCTCTCGTTCTCCACAGTTACCACGGGGTCTCCGCAGGGAGGATTAGCCTGGCTGCAGATGTCCATGTGTGGGCGTGTGTGTGTTTTCCTTTCTCCCTAACTCACTGAGAGCTTGGCAAGGCCAGGAGAGAGGCGGCTGATTATTTTTAGCCCCTTGTTCCTCAGAATGGATTGTGCATAACAAAAGAATGCTAATGCTCAGTGTCTTTATGAAAGCACTGGAGTTCATCAGCTTTGCAAAGAAGTGAAATTAAATCAAGATTTAATTGGGATATGCATGTTTTATTCATGCTACTAACCACAGGAGAAGCCAGCAAGCTGAAGGTAAAAAAGAGGGGAAAAAATCTTTTGAAAAGTTGTTTCTCTCTGATTAAATAGAGATAGTTTCCAACTTCAAAGGCAGCAGGCCTTTAATGTATTTTAAATGCTCAACTATGCTTGGTCTGGCCAGTGCTGTTGCTGGTGGGTGATAGCAACCCAGGTGTGCCCGGCTCCTGGCTTCAGATTCTGGCACCAATGCAAGTATGTGGCCCCTTGCCCTACCACCTGTGCTTCAGTATGGGCCCTGCAAACAGCTGTCCCAGGACTCTGGAGAGAAGTGAGCACAACTCAGGGGATCTAGAGTTACCCCCCAGAATATGAGTAGCCTCTATTGCCAAGTCTGTAATATTGAAGAATAAGACTTTTCTTCTTCATCAGAAATTTCTCTTCTGGAAGGAGATACTTGGGGTACAAATGTTAGGTACAAAGACAAGGCAGTCCCAGCTTAAATCTCTTGCACCTCACAATATAGAACAAGAGATTAAAGAAAGAGCCAAATAATATGGGGAAAAGAGAAAGGCAAAGCTAGCTGGAAAGGTTTCTGAAGCTCTGAGAGATCAAAGGAAGGAGCAATCCAGTAGGAAGACCAAGAAGAACTTAACAGAGGAGGTGAGATTTGAGCTAAGTTTGAAAAATGTCTAGAATTTCTATGTGTATAATTGGGAGAAGTGTTCCAACCAGTGAAACTCTGAATCAAGTTGCTGGAGATGGAAACTTTGAAAGATGTTTAGGGGAGGACAAAGAGTCTGATTGACTAAGGCTTGTGGTGCATATGGTGTAGCAGCAGGAGAGTCTGGCAGTATGGGTTGGGACAAGACCAGGGAGAGAGTCTTAAAATCAGGCTGAGCAGTTTATAAAATGAGAGGATTAGCTGAAGTTTAGAGGGAAATGGGCTTTTATATTAATAAATTCAGAGGGCCATAGAATTGGAAGAGGTTTTCAGAATTATTTGGCTCAAGGATTTCTTTTCCTGTGGCTAACCACATCCTGTGACCATGGTAGACATAACTCATCCATATTGGCTCTCTTCTTCTGAGCTCAGAATGAAGCTTGAAGTCTTTTTGAACAAAGCAAACTAGTATCCACAGCTAGATTCTGGCTCTCTCAGTTCTCTTCCTAATACTCATGAATATATCACATGTCAAAATATCTGCATGAAATGGATGGAACTGGTACTCTTAACTCTCTGTAACAATGGGCTAGGTTATATGGTTCTAATTACCTGTTGAGAGAAAACTACAAGTCCTCTTAAATGTATCAAGTAGGTAAGAAGTTAGTATGGAGCTACTGAGAAAATTAGTTAAAGGAAAATGTGAGAGATAAAGCCAACACAGAAGACATTTTTTGCCTTAAGAGCATTGGCTAGTCTGGTGAATTCTGAACTTTTGAATTTGTTATGAAAAGAAGGGGAAAGAAGAGAAAATCCAATATCTGAACAAGATTTGAAGTTTAATAGGTGACATGTTCCTCAACAAGCTAGTATAAATGTGAACCAGAAGGAATCCAGCCCACCTACAGTTCTGCAGTCTTGTTTCAAATCTCCTAGATGGTCCAAAGAGCCTTTGGGCATAGATTCAGCATAGGATGGCATATATCCATGGCACTTGAAAGAAGCAATGCAAATTGGCTCCAAAAGAAAGCAACTACTTCCCTTTGTCCTCAAATATTACAAGTAATTATTTTAAGTGGGCTACTGCTAAGTCACTTCAGTCGTGTGACCCCATAGACAGCAGCCTACCAGGCTCTCCTGTCCCTGAGATTCTCCAGGCAAGAACACTGAAGTGGGTTGCCATTTCCTTCTCCAAAGCATGAAAGTGAAAAGTGAAAGTGAAGTCGCTCAGTCGTGTCCGACCCTCAGCGACCCCATGGACTGCAGCCTTCCGGGCTCCTCTGTCCATAGGATTTTCCAGGCAAGAGTACTGGAGTGGGGTGCCATTGCCTTCTCTGATTTCAAGTGTAATGGGTATCATAAAGTCAAAGATCATCAAACTGCAAAGAACAAAATAAGTGTAGAAAAGCAGAAAACAAACAAAATAATAGAAACATATCAACAAAGAATTCATTATCTTGACCAGACAGAAGTTATAAAACAACTATGTTTAATCTGAATTGCAGCCTGGATTCTCAGGGATGTAGACTCTGAGATGGATATGAAAGTTAGAAAGCTTATTAATGGTCAACGTCTGTGGGGGAAGAAAAGAAAGTAGGATTGAGAAGAGGAAGAAGCTAGACTGAAATTCAGTCTCATTAGACCTCAGCAAACACTAGGAGGAACTCTGAAGGTGGGATGGCTCTTCAGAGATACCCTGAATTGGAGGGAGGAATTTAGGTTATTAATTCCATTACAACCAGTCCTTGGATGTGGCTCACCTGTAGGAAGTACCTCTTATTAACTGAGGTAAGAAATCTCTTTTCAACCAAGGCAAGTTCCAGTTAGGTTGTCAGACAACAACATTCTCATCAACTGGGTAAGAAATCTCTTATTCTTGAGAGGGAAGTGTAGCATAACATCCATCATGCTCTGTTTAAGGAAATAAAAAAGAATTGTGAACGTATTTGTATGAGAAGGAAGCTATAAAGATTGACAGAGTAGGTTTTTTAAATAGAATTTCTAAAACTGTAAAATCTAACCATTACAATGGGAAAAAAAGGGCTTAATTACAGATTAAACACAACTGAAGGAAAACTTAGTAAACTGGAAGATATGTCAGAAGATAGTACCCTATGTTTGACATGAAGAGACAGAAAGGTAGAAAATAAAGTAGTTAGATGATACACAGAATAAAGTGAGGCTGCTGCTTCTAAGTTGCTTCAGTCGTGTCCGACTCTGTGTGACCCCCATAGACAGCAGCCCACCAGGCTCCCCCATCCCTGGGATTCTCCAGGCAAGAGCACAGGATTTGGGTTGCCATTTCCTTCTCCAATGCATGAAAGTGAAAAGTGAAAGTGAAGTCGCTCAGTTGTGTCTGACTCTTCGCGACCCCATGGACTGCAGCCTACCAGGCTCCTCCATCCATGGGATTTTCCAAGCAAGAGTACTGGAGAGGCATGCCATTGCCTTCTCCAAAAGTGAGGCTAACATGCATTTAATCAGAATCCCAGGAGAGAAGAAAGAAAAAGGACAGAAGCCATGTTTGAAGAGATAGTGGCTGAGGATTTTCAAGACCTGATTGTGTATGATTTATAAACGTCATAAATCATACATTCAAGGAGTCTTATAAATATACAAAACACTTAAACACAACATAGAACAACACAGACAAAGAGAAAATCTTAATAGAAGATTTAAAGAAATACAGATTATTTTCAAATGAATCAGAGTTAGATTAAGTACTGACTTCTCAACAATAATAAAGGAAACTAGATAGCAAAGAAATAACACCTTAAATATGTTGACAAAATTAATAGCTATGAACAATTCTACACTTAGTAAAATGTCTTTTAATAATGAAGACAGCACCTCCTTGAGAATCATGATGGGATCCAGGCATGACCACAGTATCTCCTGCACAGGTCCACACATGCTCCATGTTCAAAATATCTGAGACACTTTAAAATCATGTGACTTCTTTGGCAAAGGGACAACCCTGCCCCTCAAGCCCAAGGCACTCATGGTGATCTCTCTTCTTGGCAGACTCCCATTCCTGTCTTAGGAAGACCCCAAATGTAAAGCTGAGTCCTCTGAGACCTCTGAGATGAAGCAAACCTTTCAGGATGGCGAGTAATCAGCTGAGGAATGTGCCCTTGTTCCAGACTCAAGAAGTTGCCCAACCATCTCTTGGATGCCTTTTACCCAGACTATTGCAGATTAAGTCCTGAGCCTTTGGAGTGGGAGTACTGACTCCAAGACCCTAGACTACCAGAGAACTAACCCTAGGGAGTGTCAAATAGTGAGAACTCACAGAAAGGAAACCATCTGGATACAAGACCCTGCATCATCCAACCACCAGTAGCACCCTGTGCTGGATG
>SJYC01012546.1:0-29626 GCA_006408675.1 Madoqua kirkii | reverse complement strand
AGGAGATCAGCCCTGGGATTTCTTTGGAAGGAATGATGCTAAAGCTGAAACTCCACTACTTTGGCCACCTCATGCAAAGAGTTGACTCACTAGAAAAGACTCTGATGCTAGGAGGGATTGAGGGGCAGGAGGAGAAGGGGCCGACCGAGGATGAGATGGCTGGATGGCATCATGGACTCAATGGATGTGAATCTGAGTGATCTCTGGGAGATGGTGATGAACAGGGAGGCCTGGTGTGCTGTGATTCATGGGGTTGCAAACAGTTGGACATGACTGAGTGACTAAACTGAACTGAACTGATCCTGATAGGGCTTATAGTTTAGTGCTAGCTGGTGGTTGAGAAGAGAAAAAAAAAAAGTATAAATAAATAAGTAAAATATAGTAGTATGTCAGTTGGTGATAACTGTTACAGAAAAACTATAAATCATGAAAAGGGAATAAAGATGCTGGGGAGAGATAAAGTGTGCAGTTTTAAATAGGATGATTAGGGAGTTCCTAACGGAGGTGTTTTCTGAGCAGGGAATTAAAGGAGGTGAAGAATGTGCTGTGAAATTATTTGGGGGCAAGTGTTCAGAAAAGAGGTTTGAGCAGGAAGGTGTATGCTTGGCTCAAGGATGGGTAAGGGAGCCACGGGATCCAGAACAGACTAAAGAAAAAAGTAACAAGAGCTGAGGTCAGGGTGATAATGACACCAGATCCCAATGGCCAGATCCCAGTGTAAGGCCTTCACTTTCCCTCTACATCAGTGGTCTTGAAACACGGTCCTCACCCAGTGGCATCAGCATCTCCTGGGATGGTGTTAGAAATGCTCAACAGTGCTAGTTATCAGAGAAATGCAAATCAATGCTACAATGAGATATCCCCTCACACCAGCCAGAACGGCTATCATCAAACAAGTCTACAAATAATGAATGCGACAGAGATTGTGGAGAAAAAGGCATCCTCCTACACTGTAGGTAGGAATGTAAATTGGTGCAGCCACTATGGAGGAAGATATGGAGGTTTCTTAAAAAACTAAAAATAGAGCCGCCATATGAACCAGCAAGCCTATTCCTGGGCTTCTATCTGGAGAAAACTTTTGAAGAGGTATGTGCAACCCAAGAATCATTGCAGAAATGTTTATAACAGCCAAAGCGTGGATACAACCTCAATGTCCATCGACAGAGGAGTGATAAAGAAGATGTGATACATGCATACAACTGAATAGTATTCATGAAAAGAATGAAATAATGCCATTTGCAACAACACAGATGGGTCTAGAAATGATCATATGAAGTTAAGTAAGGCTGCTACTAAGTCACTTCAGTTGTGTCTGACTCTGTGCCACCCCATAGAAGGCAGCCCACCAGGCTCTTCCGTCCCTGGGATTCTCCAGGCAAGAACACTGGAGTGGGTTGCCATTTCCTTCTCCAGTGCATGAAAGTGGAAAGTGAAAGTGAGGTTGCTCAGTCATGTCCGACTCTTAGCGACCCCACGGACTGCAGCCCACCAGGCTCCTCCATCCGTGGGATTTTCCAGGCAAGAGTACTGGAGTGGCCACTGCCACTGCTTTCTCCTAAGTAAGGCAGACAAAGCCAAATATGGTATCATTAAGATGTAGAATCTAAAACAATGCCGGAGCTGGGTGGAGGTTGCCATAAGCAGGCATCCCCGGGGAGGAAGCCGGGGCTCCTCCCGGGAGCTCAGGCCACAGCTGCCTACATTGGTGAGTCGCCCTGAGGGCACAGCCGCTCAGGGCCTCCAGGTGGGTGCGAGCAAGCAAGGGTGTGTGAGGGCGCTCATCTAGCTTCCCAGTGGCTGCGACTTCCCCACGCCCAGCTTCCCTACGCTGGCCAGCCTTTCACTTTCCTCTTGCTCTGGTCCAGGCAATGCCCTCCCGTCCTTGGCCTGTTGGTGGTTTCCTGGGCCCTGGGGCCTGACGGGCCTCCCTCCACCAGTCTGGCCTGGGGAGGGTCCGTGGGCATACCAGCAGCCTCACTGATGCCCCAGTTCAGTTCAGTTCAGTTCAGTCGCTCAGTCATGGCTGACTCTTTGCAACCCCATGAACTGCAGCACGCCAGGCTTCCCTGTCCATCACCAACTCCTGGAGCTCACTCAAACTCATGTTCATCGAGTTGGTGATGCCATCCAACCATCTCATCCTCTGCCGTTCGCTTCTCCTCCTGCCTTCAATCTTTCCCAGCATCAGGGTTTTTGCCAGTGGGTCAGTTCTTCGCATCAGGTGGCCAAAGTATTGGAATTTGGTCTCCCCGGGGAGACGGTTAACCACTCATCCGCCGGGGCACCTAAGGCAGGAGACCACCGCCCTGCAGTTGACACAGCGTGGTCAGAAATTTTTTTTATTAAAAAAAAAAGTGACACAGATGAACTTATAAACAAAAAACAGAAATGGATGTATAGGTATAGAAAGCAAAGTTTCCATTACCAAATGAGAAAGAGGGTGAAGGATAAATGTGAGTTTGAGATTAATACATATATACCACTATATATAACAAAAAACAAGAATCCACTATATAGCACTGAGAACTATACTTAATATTTTGTAATAACCTATTAAGGAAAATAACCTGGAAAAGCATATACATATATATATTATATAATATGGAAAAGGAAATAGGAACTCACTCCAGTATCCTTGCCTGGAAAATTCCACGGACAGAGGAGTCTGATGGGGTATAGTCCATGGGGTCGCAAAGAGTGGGACATGACTGAGCACACACATACACATAATATATATATATATATATATATATATATAAAATATATTGAATAATATATAAATAATTGAATCTCTTTGTTGTACACTTAAAACTAACACATTATAAATCAATATATTTCAATGAAAAAGAAAAACACATATTCCTGGGCTTTTCCCACTATCTGATAAATTAGAAACTCTAGAAATGGGGCCAGCAATCTGTGTTGTAACAGCTTGTTGGGTGATTTCTTTTTTCTGAGCCCCCATGGTGATTTTCTTTAAACTTATTTTTTAAAATTAATTTTGATTGAAGTATACTTGGCTGACAGTGTTAGTTTCTGCTGTACAGCAAAGTGAATCAGTTATATATATAAATACATATTTATAAAAAGTCAGTTATACATATACATATATACCTATATATCTATATCTATGCTGCTGCTGCTGCTAACTCGCTTCAGTCATGTCCGACTGTGCGACCCCAGAGACAGCAGCCCACTAGGCTCCCCCGTCCCTGAGATTCTCCAGGCAAGAACACTGGAGTGGGTTGCCATTTCCTTCTCCAATCAATATCTATATCCACCCTTTTTTAGATTCTTGTCCCATATAGGTCATTACAGAACATGGAGTTCTCTATGCTATAAATAGCTTCCTATTATACATTTCTTATGGTATATGTCAATTCTAATCTCCAGCTTTATCTTTTCCCCCTTCCTCCTTGGTAACCATAAATTTGTTTTCTACATTTGTGATTCTATTTCTGTTTTGTAAATAAGTTCATTTATATCTTTTTTTTAGATTCCACATATAAGAATGTCATATGATATTTGTCTTTCTCTGTCTGACTTCACTCAGTATGACAATCTCTAGGTCCAACCATGTCACTAGAAATGACATTATTTGATTCTTTCTTTTGTGGTTGAGTAATGCACCGTTGTATATATGTATCACATTTTCTTTATTCATTCATCCACTGATGGACATTTAGGTTGCTTCCATGTCTTTGGTAATATAAATAGTGTTCTTCTGGGAACAGTGGGGTGCATATATCTTTTCAAATTATGATTTTCTTTGGATATATGCCTTGGAGTGGGATTGCTGGATCATATGGTAGCTCAACTTTTAGTTTTTTTTAAGGAACCTCCATACTGTTCTCCAACCTAGATGGCATATTAAAAATCAGAGATGTTACTTTGCCAACAAAGGTCCATCGAGTCAAAGCTATCGCTTTTCCAGTAGTCACGTATGAATGTGAGAGCTGGACTATAAAGAAAGCGGAGCACTGAAGAACTGATGCTTTTGAACTGTGGTGTTGGAGAAGACTCTTAAGAGTCCTTTGGACTGCAAGGAGATCCAACCACTCCATCCTCAAGGAAATCAATCCTGAGTATTCATTGGAAGGACTGATGCTGAAGCTGAAACTCCAATACTTTGGCCACCTGATGACTCATTGGAAAAGTTCCTGGTGCTAGGAAAGATTGAAGTTGGGAGGAGAAGGGGACAACAGAGGCTGAGATGCTTGGATGGCATTACCAACTCAATGGACATGAGTTTGAGTAAGCTCTGGGAGTTGGTGATGGACAGGGATGCCTGGTGTGCTGAAGTCCATGGGTTGCAAAGAATCAGACACAACTGAGCAACTGAAGTGACTGACTGATATTGTTCTCCATAGTGACTGTACCAATTTACATTCCCACCAACACTGTAGGAGGGTTCCCTTTTCTCTGCACCCTCTCCAGCATTTATTGTTTGTAAAGTCTTTAATGATGGCCATTCTGACCAGTGTGAGGTGATACCTCATTGTAGTTTTAATTCATGCAGCTCAATATAAACAACAACAACAAACCAATCAAAAACTGGGCAGAAGATATAGAGATTTCACCAAAGAAGATATATGGATGTTGAAAAGGCGCTTGAAAAGATTCTCAACATTACTAATTATTAGAGGGTGATTCTGATGCACACTAGAGTTTGAGAAACATTGCTCTAAATCATATGGAAACCGTCTGAGAGCCTTGAGCAGAACACTGGATGATCTTCTGTGTTGAAAATACTTCACAGGAGTGGACACAAAGAGGCCAGCAAGGAGACTACTGCAAAACTCTATGGGAGAGTTGATAGTGGCTTGTCCTAAAGTCATAGTGGTGAAGATGGAAAGGGGGTTATCATCACTGATTCCTCAAGGATCGTTTTCTCTTGAGTTATTTCCTTTTGAGTTTGGTTACAAGGTTTCACATGTAATTTGCATAAGAAGATGCTCAGATCTGGGTATTCCTGGGCACCTTGCAGAGCTCTCTATCCCCTACATTCAACTCCTTTTAGGATATTTTAAAGGAAATATCACCAAGCTTTCACTTAGTGTAACTACTGTTCATGTTTTGGTATCTGTAGTACATGTGTTTACACTGATAAATTCCCAAAGAATTAAAAATAAATTCATTTCTGGGCTTTACTAACCCCCATAGGACTGAGGTCCTGTCACATCTATGAATTAGGTTACTCTGTCTCCAAAACCCATTAAAAATATTTGACATCCGTGCTTGTGTGCATGCGCTCAGTCACTCGTCATGTCTGACTCACTGCAAACCTGTGGACTGTAGCCTGCCCGGCTCCTCTAGTTATGGGATTTTCCAGGCAAGAATATTCGAGTGGGTTGCTATTTCCTCCTCCAGGGGATCTTCCCCACCCAGAGAATCAACCCTCATCTCCCATGTCTCCTGCACTGCAGGCGGATTCTTTGCCACTGAGCCATTGGGGAAGCCCATTCTGTCACCTAATATTCCCAAGAACTGATGTCCAGTCTAGGATGACAATCTTGCCATTTTGCAAGGTTTGGGGTTTATGTTCCCAAATGTTGGGTTAGTTCTTGTGGGATCACTACAGCCAAGGAATCTGTAAGCCTCTAGTTGGTTCAGTTCTAAATGTTGACAGTGACAGATGATAAGAATGAGCTGAATATTTGTAAGAATTGCATGCATCTCTGAGTGTTCATTTATTTGATCTTTTAAAAATTAATCTTAGAATTTAGACTACATGTAATGCTAAACACATGTCACTGATTCCAAACTTAATACGGTGCATGGAAATGTTAACAGGAATTAGAGGTACTTCAGAGTCTGTCACAGGGACAGACTATTGACACAATCTGCTTATGCTTTCTGAAACCTATATTTAGTCACGGACAACTTTATGTAACTCTTTTAAGAGTTCAATGGCTAAAATCATTATTCTCGTGTCTAAGAAGAATGAGATTGTTAATTGTGTTTACAATGAAAAATGTGAATAAATAAACAGAGTATGTTAATATTTTATTGTAACAGGATTTGCTAGAACAGTATTTAATATATTGGGTACAACTAGTAGATTTTATTTCTAATGCTAGGTCCTATTGATTGCTAATGACTGCTTGGAGCTCTGTGCAAAGGGTTCTGAGGCTCAGTCTGGTTGCCTCAAGAAAGAGAGTCACGTTTGATATAAATTGTCTGCTGTTGGAGTGGATCGTGGGCACAGGGGTAGAGGTGGCTTTAGAGCCTCATATCGCTTGACTCTTCCACAGAAGCAAAAACTATCAGCTTTATTTGGGTAATTCAACATTTCCCAGCCTGGATGGGAACTCCCCACTCCTCAGCTCTCCACTTTGAATGTGCTTATCTTTCTCATCTTTGCATTTTTCTCAAGAGCCCACTGCTCATCCAGCTGCTGTTTTATCTAGCATGAAATTCTCTGGCTTTGAGGGTTCTTATGATCTCCTTCCACCCATTCTATGCCTATCATCCTCCTAAGGTCCTTTATGCATACCCTTCTTTCTGGTTAGCCTGGCTTCCTTGTTGTCACCAGTGGAAAAATAGTGATAATTTTGTCTCTGAGCATTTGCTTAAACCGTCCATTTGAGTCTGAAATGTCCACTCTCCTCTCTATTTAATTTCTGTCTTTCAAGATGTGTTATAAGTCCTTTGTAGACTGTGGAGTCTTCCCTCATTGCCCCGACCCCTCTCTCCTGACAACTGCAGTTCTTGATCCGATAGAAACCTGGGGTGTGCTGCAGAAACCACGATATCTTTCTTAAGCAAAAAAACAAAACAAAAGAAAACAAAAAAAAACAACGATGAACCACAGAGAATTGGGTAGCATTGGAAAGTTTGGAGGAGCATGCTCTAGGCTGTGCTTTTAGAAAGACTTAAAGAATATCATGAATTCATCCACTTGGGAAGCTGCTTCCTAGATCCAAGAGGAAAGGTTAGAGATTAGGAATAAAAAGCCTAGAACACTTGGTTTTAGGGACATATCATCTTAGGTAAAGTCCAGGAATCAGAATATTGTCAGTATTGTAACTGTTGAATTAAGAGCCACATCAGTTCTGCCAGAGTACACTGGGAAAAAGGGTGCCTTATGCCCAACATTTTGGCATCTGAGCATCAGATGACTGGATGATGGAACACGATGCACAGATGCCCTACCTCATGGTCATGCTTGCCAGCAGAAGACAGCGGATGCCTGAAAGGATGCCCACCTCTACCTTCTAGATCTTGCCTGAGTGAGTAGAGGTGATTGCCTCAAGCTAACTCTTGAAATCCAGCTGAAAAAGCCCAGGGAATGCAGTTCCTGGCATTCTGCCATCTACAATACAGAAAGGTACACTAGAAAGAGAGTGGGATTGATTTTGATGAGGCAGCCAGGAGTGTTGGTGTGAAGCACGATCTTAATTCCCTGCCCAGGAATTGAACCTGGGTAGCCTGGATGAGAACCAGGAATCCTAGCCACCAGACCAGCAAGGCTAGAAGCTATTTTTCCCTGGATCTTTGCCCCCAGTAAAAAAATGTATTTATCATGGAGACAGAAACTGTCAATGCAAGTACAAAATTTATTATTAAAGACAAAGAGCAACAGCGAGTGGAGAGTGCATAGAGAAACAGTTTGTTTAGATGAGATAGAAACAAGACAGAGATGCACACGTGGAGAGAAACGTGTGGGCCTCCACTCTAGTGAGGAGGAGGGCGGTCAAGAGGCTGGTAAGTCATTTATATAAGGCAGTTCTTCTGGGTCTTTGTCTTCCTTCAGGCATAATATCTGGTTTCTTTTTCTACACCTGACCTCCCTGGGACCTCCCCTGGGTGTACACATACCCCTCAGGCAATATAAATCTTGAAGTGAAGGCTTCTGGGAGGAACAAGGCTCATTACAGCCTGGAATTATCCCCTCGCTTTTGACTCACAAGGATCTGTGCATGTGTAGTGTCTCTCTTGTCCCCAAAAGAGAGGAGAGCAAAGATCCCTTAATCCATTATGCACACAGGGTTTTGCCCCTCTTTGTCCTTGCCATGACTATTACCTTAGAGACAAACACTGGCTATTTACCCTGTTTCTGTTGTTACTTCCATTTTGGAGGGCAAACAGGAGGCTGATTTGTAAATGCCTTAACAGGAGCCCATCTATCTTTTGTCTCAGGAAGTGCTAATGGTTATAAGTATCCAGCCTAAAGCCCCCTTCTTCAAGCCCCATGAAATGCAAACAGGAGGCCAGTTGTAAATGTCTAACTTGAAGCCCATCTATCTCCTACATCAGAACGGGTATGGACAATCTGCCGTGTTTGCCATAGGCATCACAAATTGCTCTCTTTTTTTAAAATTAATTTTAAATTGGAGGATAATTGCTTTATAATGTTAAGTTGGTTTCTGCCATATATCAACATGAATCAGTCATAGGTATATGTATGACCTCTCCTTCTTGAACCTCTCTCCCTCCTCCTATCACATTCCACCCCTCTAGGTTATCACAGAGTCCCAGATTTGAGCTCCCTGAATTATACAGTAAATTTTCACTGGGTATCTAACTTTACAGATGGTAGTATATATGTTTCCAATCTTCTCTCTCAAATCATCCTACCCTTTTCTTCTCCCACTGTGTCTACAAGTTTGTTATCTATGTCTGCATCTCCACTGCTGCCCTGCAAATAATTCATCAGTACCATCTTTCTAGAGTCCATGCTGCGCTGCTGCTAATGGTAAGTCGCTTCAGTCGTGTCCATCTCTATGCGACCCCATAGAAGCTAGCCCACCTGGCTCCTCCGTCCCTGGGAGTCTCCAGGCAAGAACACTGGAGTGGGTTGCCATTTCCTTCTCCAGTGCACGAAAGTGAAAAGTGAAAGTGAAGTCGCTCAGTCGTGTCCCCTCTTAGTGACCTCATGGACTGCAGCCTGCCAGGCTCCTCCACCCATGGGATTTTCCAGCCAAGAGTATTGGAGTGGGGTGCCATTGATTTCTCTGTCTGGAGTCCATATATATCCATTAATATATGATATTTGTTTTTCTCTTTCTGACTTATTTCACTCTATAATAGGCTCTAGGTTCATCCACCTTATTAGAACTAAGTTAAATGTGCTCCTTTTTATGGCTGAGTAATATTCCACTGTATATATGTACCACAACTTCTTTATCTATTCATCTGTCAAAGGGCATCTAAGTTGCTTCCATGTTCTAGCTATTGTAAATAGCACTATGATGAATATTGGGGCATGTGTGTCTTTTCAGTTACGGTTTCCTAAGGGTATATGCCCAGTAATGGAATTGTTGGGTCATACGGTGGTTTTATCACTAGTTTTTTTTTTCTTTTTCCTTTTAAGAAATCTCCATACTGTTCTCCATACTGGCTGTATCAATTTACATTCCCACCAACAATGCAAGAGGATTCCCTCTCTCTGCATCCTCTCCAGCATTATTATTTATAGATTTTTTAAAATGTAAACTTAAAAGATTTTGCACAGTGAAGGAAACTATAAACAAGGTGAAAAGACAGTCCTCAGAATGGGAGAAAATAGTAGCAAACAAAAGAACTGACAAAGGATTAATTTCTAAAATATACAAGCAGCCCAATACCAGAAAAACAAACAACACAATCAAAAGTGAGCAGAAGATCTAAAGAGACATTTCTCCAAAGAAGACACATAGATGACAAATAGACACATGAAAAGATGCCCAACATTGCTCATTATTAGAGAAATGCTAATGAAAATTGCAATGAGGTATCGTCTCACACTGGTCGGAATGGTCATTAACAAATTGCTATCTTTAAACATTGCAAATCCTGTCCTGCTATTTCCCTCTTTAAAACCACTGGTTGCCTCTTAATAGCCTGAAGCTGTACTCCTTAGCATGGCCATAGGCTTTCTTCTGCGCCCAGGAGGCTAGAAGAGTACAAATGTAAAACAGAGTTTATTAGGGGAAGGTGGCTTGGATAGCTTTTCCAGCTTCTGGGCACTAGTATTCTCTCCTCTGCTCTTTTGCAAAGTCATAAAAAACACAGCTTTTGTTTTGATTTTATACTTTTCAAAATACGACTGTTTCAACCCCTCCCTTACTTTTCTTTAAAAAAATTGGGTATATATTTGCTTTACAATGTTGTGTCAGTTTCTGCTGTACAACGAAATGAATCAGCTATACGTGTATATATGCATATATATATCCCCTCCCTCTTGAGCCTCTCTCCAACATTGCCTATACCGCTGCCCCCCATTTAGGTTATCACAGGGCACCAAGCTGAACTCCCTGTGCTGTACAGCAGCTTCCCACTAGCTATCTATTTTATACTTGGTAATGTGTCTGTTACCTAGTCTGGAAGTAACTGACTGGGAGTCAGTTCCAGTCTCCCAGTTCATCCCGCAGCCTTCTCTTCTCCCCTCCCAAGTCCACCCTTACTTTTATTTGAAGCTTCCTCTTCTTATGCCCCTATAGTTCTTTTCTTGCACAGTTTGGATTTTTACTCCCAGAAGTTTCTTCTTGGTGTAATGCTTTGCCTCAGAAGCAAGATTTAGTTGGTTAGCTCCAGGTTTTAGGGTCCAGACTGGTTCAGCACCATCTGTCATGATTGTACTCACCCACATTGCACAGCCAAGATTGCATTGTCTCTTTGCACTCACCCACAAATTGGCTCCTGTAGAATTCCTCCCCATTTTTGGCCTCTGTTCTCAGACTGGGCCTCCAGAATTCCAGCGAATACTTTTGGCATCTTAAAGTTCTCATATTCTTGGGGCCATGAGAGCTCAACTGGCTTTCCTTTTTTCATTTAGCAGATGCTAATATCACTTGTTCTGTTGATATTAGACTCTTCTTTGATGATTTGTTCCTACATGCTGGGTATATATCAGGATTTCATAATTTCTCCTTTTATGATAGATGCTTTCCATGATTTTTTGATTTTGATATCCCAGTTGCTATGTCGTTTTTTTAAATGGGAAAATTAATGGAAAAAAATGATCATTCCATTTTTGTCAGCATCTTCTTTTAAAAATATTAAATGAATAAATAAAAATCACTGATGACACTGATTTTACCCCTACTTTTGTTAGAAAAAAAGGATCTTAGTAAAGTCTTGATGTCATGAAGAATGATGGATTTGCAGGGATCTCTTCAGCAATAAGCCAGCACCCTCACTAAGTTGACAGTTTTGGCTTGGGTCCACCAAAAGTTTCCTTAGTTGGGCCCAGCGCAGCCTCTTTCTACTCATTGCTCTTTTCCTGTGGAAACAGATGCCACTTCTGAGGCTCTTGAAAAAATTGTAGGTGCTTCCTGTGGCATCACTAAGAACAGAAGCTGGGCTTTGTCATTGGTGGTGTAGATGAATTTTAACTATCTTTCATTTTCTTGTCACTTACTCAAGAGTTAAAATTGGGTGGGGAGGTTAGGTGCGCCTTACTGGCAAAGTCTAGGCTTGTTCCTGTGATTTCCTTGCTAGGGAATAGAGGATGAAACTGATGATATTTCAGGGTCAGTAGCATAAGAGGTTAAGACTGCATAATAGGTGATTCCTTTACAATGAGAAAGGAGTTTGATGTTGGAAAGCAGCGGGAAAAGCTAAATCTCTGTTGCAGTCCATCCTTTTGGTTGGTGAAAATCCATTTACTCTTCCTTAAATCTTAAAATTTTGTCAGGAACAATACAAATAAACAAAGGAGGAAAAGAAGAAAGAAAGACAAGCAATAAAACACACCTATCTTTTATACAAATGAAATATCTAGCTTTGATCAAAGATAGACTACGCTCTTGCAGTTCTTGCTCCAGTTTTGGGCACAGGATTTTGGTGATGCTGACTTAGTGTTGGCTCACCAGGTTGTGAAGTTCACCACCACCAATGCACACTATACCAAGTCATGAAAAAAAGAAACGAAAAAGAAAGTGAAATATATTTTACCACAAATACAGAAATAAAGGCTACGTCTGCTTTTTCCAAAGCTGATTATGACACTATAGTTAATTTTTATGACTTCCTTTCTCTATTACCAATTCCTGTTTCCATGGACTTTAATTAGCACCTTAACTAGTTGGAATTCCTTCCTGAGTGAGGTGGTGCATATGACATTCATTCCTGAGGGCGTGAGCTCTTGATAATCCTGTGCGTAGAGCCTTCTATGAATTTTCACCATTGCAAGCAATCCTACTGGGAGGAGTACTAGAAGAGCCTCTGATTTACTCCTTTCTCTCTCTTCCTCCCCTTCTATAAGTCACTAGTCATGTCCAACTCTTTGCCATCCCATGGACTGTAGCCTTCCATGTTCCTCTGTCCATGCAATTCTCCAGGCAAGAATACTGGAGTGGGTTGCCATTCCCTTCTCCAGCCCTGTTATAGCAGAAACCTTATTTATTTCATCTTGATACTGAGAATTAACCATCTTGTCTAATACTACAAAATTATTATTGTTTGCATGTTGCCTCAGGAACATGAGAAACCCAAAACATCCAGGAGACAATTACAACTTCCAACTTGGTTAAATAATTGTTGTATTTCCTCATGGAAACATTCCTCCATTGAGAGGTATTGTAGCTTAGTGGTTAAGGGCCTGGGCACTCAAATTCCAGCTCCACCATTTACCACTTCACTGCATTCAATTCCCTAATGTGCAAAATGTGGACAATATGGTTCTTCAATGGAGTCATTATGATGACTAAATGAGATGTTCCATGTAAGTCACATAGAACAGTGCCTATCACATCAGTTCAGTTCAGTTCATTTCAGTCGCTCAGTCGTGTCCAACTCTTTGCGGCCCCATGAATCACAGCATGCCAGGCCTCCCTGTTCATCACCAACTCCCAGAGTTCACTCAGATTCACGTCCATCGAGTCAGTGATGCCATCCAGCCATCTCATCCTTGGTCGTTCCCTTCTTCTCCTGCCCCCAATCCCTCCCAGCATCAGAGTCTTTTCCAATGAGTCAACTCTTTGCATGAGTTGGCCAAAGTACTGGAGTTTCAGCTTTAGCATCATTCCTTCCAAAGAAATCCCAGGACTGATTTCCTTCAGAATGGACTGGTTGGATCTCCTTGCAGTCCAAGGGACTGTCAACAGTCTTCTCCAACACCACAGTTCAAAAGCATCAATTCTTCAGCACTCAGCCTTCTTCACAGTCCAACTCTCACATCCATACATGACCACTGGAAAAAATCCTTCAGAATGGACTGGTTGGATCTCCTTGCAGTCCAAGGGACTGTCAACAGTCTTCTCCAACACCACAGTTCAAAAGCATCAATTCTTCAGCACTCAGCCTTCTTCACAGTCCAACTCTCACATCCATACATGACCACTGGAAAAACCATAGCCTTGACTAGACAGACTTTAGTCTCATGGGCACTGTCAAAATACAAACTGTTACCACCGAGATGCTAAACACGTAGAGTACAGTTACAAGGAAGGGAAACAAACAAAACCAAGATTATGGGTATAACTGTGAACCTTGAACAGCCCCTCACTACTCTATGTACATACATTTTCACATCTTCATTTCTTCATTATGTTAATAGTAGAAATAGCACCATATATTTGTTGCCTACTCAAAGCACCCAATTTACCCTATACCACATGCTCTAATCTCCCAAGATTCCTCCACAACTGGCACTGATTTTTATAAAGATTCGTATTCTTGTTCCCTAAGGTCACCTATTTCTGGGTGATGCGCATATGTTGTGATCAATGAATCCCATGGTTATCGATCCAGTGTCAATTCTTTTCTGTACAAATATCAATTATTAATACTAGTATTTGAATTATTTATAAGACATAGCAATGTGTGATTGTCATTATGATATATAAGGCAACAATAAGATCATAGATGACAAAGAAAATCTTAATCCAGAATAACTTTCTCTTCCGAGGGGTAAATCACGGCTCCCTTCATAACATAAGTATTCACTGTAATCAGCCTGCCAACAGGAGGCTAGCTGGTCCCTTTGATATACCATATTAGGGGATAGGGATATTGATTGCTGCTCTACAAATTGTTAAGGATACATCCTTATTCTTAGTCTGTGTTCCTGTCAGCTCTTGGACCCATGCTTGTGTGGATCTGGTGTTCCATGTGTGAAATAGTACTCTATATTGTCCACTTATTCACATCATCAGAACGTATTCTGTAGAATCCCAATAACAACTTTTCTTTGTTCATAAAAATAATAAGCAATGTGTAATTTTTTAATGCTGTCATAAAAATTACCACAAATTTAATGGCTTGAAACAACACAAATTTTTAATCTCACAGTTCTGTAGGTCAGAACTGTGACATGGGTCTCGGGTATCTAAAATCAGTGTCAGCATGTCTGTATTTCTTTCTAGAGGCTTTAAGAAAAATCTGTCTTAATACTCATTCAATCTAGAACCCAGACTCCCAATAGATAGCTATGTTATTTTGTAAGAAATCCCTTAACCTCTCTGTATTTCTTTGTTATTCTCAATTAAAGAAAGAGAGCATTAGATGGAAAAAAAATGCTCATTCAAGGAGTCAATAGAATTCAATTCCTTGAGGTTGTAGGACTGAGGCCCCTACTTCCTTGCTGGTTGTCAGTTGAAGGCTGTTCTCAGCATTTAGAGGCCCCTGTATTGCCTCCTCTGTCCATCTTCAAATCTATTAATTGTGAGTTGATTTCCTTTCACACTTTGAATCTCTCCTGCCTCTTTTGTTACATCCCTCATACTCTTTCAGGAAATGTTCTCCACTTTTAAGGACTTAAATTATTTGATTGGGTCCACCAGGACACTACAAGATAATCTTCCAGGCTCAAGATCCAAAGCCTTAATCACATCTGAAAAATTCCTTTTGCTAAGTAGCAAAACATAATAGGGTCCAAGGATCAGGGTATGACTATCTCTGAAGAGCTATTATTTTGTCTACCACAAGCAAGCATTGTAGAAGAAAGCTAACATCATCTGACTCTCTGTAGTAGGAAACTTTGACGATTATTCACAAGAGACGTAATATCATCCTTTTGATCCCCAAATGTTGATCCTTCAAACTTATAAATAATTTGGCTAAACCATTAGCAAACTCCTAGTTTCTTAACTCAGTTTATCACTCTTTCCAGGCAAAGTGGAAAAAGAGATGTCCTAGTCAAGGAGAGTTGAGACATCTCTGAGAAAGTCATAAAGGTGTACATTTGTCCCATCAAGTGAAAGAAAATTGCTTCTAGTGTCCTCCATTTGTTGGAAATTGAGGAGAAAAAAAGCATTTGTCAGATTAATAACTTCATACGCAATATCAAGGGCTGTACTGATTTGTTCTAATAAGGAGCCCGTGAAAGGAAAAGTACCGCAGTTAGAGTCATACATTATTAAACTGACAATAATCCACTGCCATTCTCCAAGGTTCATCTACCCTTGGCAGGATAAACCAAAGAACCAAATGGGCCTGTGAACTGGAGTGCTTTTCGAGTATTTGATGGTGACACTGATTTCCATGATTCTCCTAAGGATGTGGTTTATGTTTTGGCTTATTTTTCTGGTAGGAAGCACAAAGTGTAGAGGCTTCTTCTTGTCTCTTTCTGTCAGGATCTCCCTCCCTCCATTGGTAAAGGGTACTGATAGAGGACCATTGCTGTGTATATTTATTTCATTTATTGACATGTATTTTGATTACCATTGGCCCACTACCATGATTTAGTTCAAAACTCCACTTGTCACCTGTCTTGTGTAAGCTTCCATTCTGGGTCTTAGATCACTGTGGTTTTCTGAGAACATAAGCAGTAGAGTCAGTTTAGACCTGATGGGTAATGTACGTAAAAAGTTTAGATACCTATCTTTTTCTGAGGATAAATATCCATATCTACCTTTGGAGAAGAATAAGGGGAAGATTCTAAGTGAACGCTTGGGTACTTTTGCAGGATATGCCCTCAAGTGTACCCAGTCTTCATTTGCAAGTTTCTGTTTCTTTGAACTTGAGTCTAGGAATCACATGAAGGATCAGGATCGTCATGATCAGGTGACATCAGGTGACAGTTGAAGTCAGGTCCCCAATTATTCAGTAATATCCATAATGTAGGACTTCAGTAGGTATGGCAGAAAAAGTAATGCTCACAAGTATTCTATATGGTCTATCCATTTCCCCGTCCCCTTGTAGCTAAATGCTGCCATGTGGTTAGCTCTGCTCAATGGGCTGTGAGCAGAAGTGACATGTGAACCTTCTGGCTGAAGCCCAGAAAAGCAGGCATAAGCTGTTGATGCAATCTCTTCCTCTACCATGGAAGCTAAGAGATCAGATCACAACATGAAACAAGCTTGGCCTCTAGTCACTGTATGATCAAAAGCCCAAGGGAGCCACTCAGACCTATAGCAGACTTATGTACAAGAGAAATAAACTTTTAACTGCTAAACCACTGACACCTGGGGGTCATTTTTATTAGCATAGCATTTCCTCATTCATTGTGTGGAACCAGTCCTTACAGTCAGAGGATCCCATGAGCGATCAACCATCATCAATGATCTTGTGGTTTAGACCATTTCATTTACCATAATGATACTTCCTTCTGTTATGATAATCAAGCTCATTCTGCCTCTGCCAGTTAAGTGTCTCTACTTTTTTTTTCCATTCTGAAATCCTCGTATCACACCGAAACCAGGGGCCCTATTTTAACTGTAGCATCTTCCTCAACATCTTTGGACGACACAGAACAGCCACCAGTGTGTTTCTCAAAGGTGCTCATACTTCTTTTACCAATATTGATCACAGGGTTTCATTGAGGAGAGATTTTTTTTTTTGGGGGGGGAGCCTTCCATAGGGACTTAGGAAGTGGGTGGTTGCATTGTGATTAATTTCAGACTTCCTATATCCCTCCAAATTAAAGTTCCTTTATATACATTAGATCAAAATATTTTTGGTATTAGAATTTTATTTAGTGAAGGTCAGATAAGAACATGGGTGCAATGTTCATTAACCAGCTATACAAATTATTACAATACATAAAAAGAACACAAAAACTAGTCCATCAGGTAAGTCAATTCATATTGATAACCTGAGTCCAATCTAAAGCCGTGTTTCTTCCAATTTGATGTGTGTGTTCAGTTGCTCAGTCATCGCTGACTCTTTGCAACTCCCTGGACTGTAGCCAGCCAGACTCCTCTGTCCATGGAATTTTCCAAGCAAGAATACTGGAGTGGATTGCCATTTCCTACTCCAGGTGATCTTCCCAACTCTGGGATAGAATCTGCATCTTTTACTTTGCCTACACTGGCAGACAGATTCTTAACCACTGCACCATCTGGGAAGCCTTCTTCCACTTTGGTGAGAACCCTCTAAATTCATTCCCACACACATTCCAAAGAACTTTGCAAATAAAATGAAAATCCTGCAATTCTTTGATTTTATTTATCATTTTCTCCTTAGGGTATGCTGTGGTCTAATTTAATTGTAACTTTGGAGAAAAGAAGGTGTGTGAGGGGTTAGAGAGGGTAGATTGAAAGATAAAATGGTTTGTTGTTGTAGGGTAACTCTCTCATTCATGGGCACAGGAAGGTTATTTCCAAGAGCATGGGAAGTTCAGTGATGGGTAAAGATTCTGTATACCAAGACATCTCCTAATCCTGCGACATACATCTAATCCAGTGTTTCAGTGTTCTCTTTTTTCCTGATACATGGCCCTACTGAAGAGACATTACAAGCTGGTTAATTTAACAGATGTCACAATTTGGCAGTCCACAGGGGAAAAAAATAATCTCTGATAAATTTGGTATTCACTTATCTCAGCCCTAAAGATGCAACTAAAAATTTATTCTTTCACAGTGTTTGTAGAAAGCCTGAAAATTTAGAAATTTAAATGCTTCATTTTCTTTTAAAAAAATCATCAAATGCCAAGATAAGTAATTCCTTTACCCTGTAGTCTTTGCTTTAGCAACAACAAACTCCCAAGCTTTGCCCTCCATGAACACTTCATTCCGATAACTCTGGGTGACCTTTAACTATTTTGCTGCTGTGTGCCATAAACTAGAATTCTATTCTGGAGTTGTAACAGGATGTTCATTGCTTTTTGCTGTATCTAGGCTAGATACACAATCTCAGCTTTTCTATACTTTATTGGAGATGTGTTAATTACAATGTGCTTACTTTGTGCCAGGCGCTGTTCCGAGTCGTTCTCACGTATTAACTCTTTAAGCATTAAAACAAGCCAGTGAGATTGGCATTGTTATTATCCACACTTAAAAATGAGACACTGATACATCTACAGGCTAGTTCACAGAGCTTGTAAGTGGCAAAGCTGGAGATTTAAATCCAGGCAGTCTGACTCCTCCATGTGCTTTGCTGCTTCTCAATTTGAAAGTGCATTCTTATCAGTTAGTTTGCTGTCATCTTGTGAGAAATAGAAACTAATTTTTGCTATCTTAACAAAATGATGTTTTATTGGAATGTCGTCAGAATTGACAGAAAAGACTACAAGAGCAGCCTTGGGTAATAAACAAGATGGAGCTGAGGTCTCTATAGTGGGCCAAAGAAAAGGCAGGCAGTAACTATTCTGCTGAGAAAACAGTCTGGCCAGGACACCGCTCTTTTCACTACATCTGCCATCACTGCTAACTTCATGACAGAGTTCTAATCACTCCATCATCGTACTGCCACTCACTCAAGTGCCAAACTTCAGGGCAGAAGCCTCTGATGTGCTGAGCTTATTCACCTGCCTGTACTGTGGCTGCCAAAGAATGAAGAGAAGGAAGACTGAAAGTTTTTGGCTTCCTTAGTGGGAAAGAGATGAAGCCCAGCTTCACAATGAGACTAAATACAATGAGGAAATCTTACAAATCGTAAAGGGGTTGCTTAACAGACATCAAAATACTAACTGATCATTGAGATTTATAAAGATCTAAAAGGATCAGTACCCTACAATCTCATTTGTGCCTGAAAACCAAAAGACCAAGGAACAGATATTGCTCAACTTTCCCACTCTCCAAATCTCTCCTAGTTCCACTACATAGACTTCGCTGAAAAGAAGTAAACCAGCTCTCCCTAACCCCATCTCTGAAACACAGCAAGCTAGATTCAAATTCTAGGCTCAGACCATTTAATAGGAGACTATTTTTTTCCTCGAATTTTGCAAACCCAAGACACACCCTAGTCTGTTCTGAGCTTGGGGCTGTTTCTCTCGTTCCTTTGTAGAACTGGTTACCCACAATCTCAGTAGTCCCAGACCAAGCCCCAAACCACTGAACTGAGCCTACCAGACTTTCAGATAAAATTTGGTATGGTAGAAACAGCCCTAAGCAGTCCAATTTATCAAAATAGGTAGATCCCTTACACTTTCTTTGCTCAACCCCAATTTCCCAGGAAATACTGTAAAAGGAAACAAGAAGACATAAACTTGATAGGTGAAGCTGTAGATAGATATAAAAAGAAAATGAGGAGTGAGTGAGAAGAAAGAATGTAGCTCCATTCAAAAGAAAAGTGTTTCCCAAATTACTCCATCTCCAGAATGCTGCCCTGTTATTTTGGAAATTTTCACTATTCCTAGCCTGCCTGCTTCAGAGAAGGCAATGGCTCCCCACTCCAGTCCTCTTGCCTGGAAAATCCCATGGATGGAGGAGCCTGGGAGGCTGCAGTCCATGGGGTTGCTAAGGGTTGGACACGACTGAGTGACTTCACTTTCACTTTTCACTTTCATGCATTGGAGAAGGAAATGGCAACCCACTCCAGTGTGCTTGTCTGGAGAATCCCAGGGATGGGGGAGCCTGGCGGGCTGCCGTCTACGGGGTCGCACAGATTCGGACGTGACTGAAGCGACTTAGCAGCAGCAGCAGCAGCAGCCTGCCTGCTTGCCTACTCTTTATCCAGAAAGCCTGCAGATAACTGCCTATCATTTGCAGTAAATCTTCCCCATGTGTAGTTGCAAACATAAGGATTAGACTCATGAAACCTATCTCAGCTTACTGAACAAATGAATGGAGTTCTTCATTCATAAGTATTACTAGACAACCACTAGATATATGACTAAAACCTATGATAGGAAACAAATGTGCAAGGTGAACAAGCAGAGCTGACCACAGATGAAAGAGAGATGATAATGGAGCAGAAGAGAACTTGATATATACTTGGGAGGTCACCGCAGCCATAAAAGGATGCAATCAGAAAGCAAAAGAGAGTTAGCAAATCTGTTATTAGTGTTAACTATGAAGGGGAAATCAACAAACCAGTAAATAATAAAACGGACAAAGTAAGTTGGGTACTTATGGAAAAAAATTAAGAAAGTCAATGATAATAAAATAAGTGCATTATGTTACATTACAGGAAAGTTGAGACTTGGTGAATAGAATTGCATTCTGAATAAAAGAATTTCTGGGGAAAAAAAGAATAGAGAAAATATCAAAGATAAACAGAAAAATAGTTTCCAGAGCCAAACAAAGACATATACTAGCAATAATTTTGATTTTTCCATGTTTTCTATTTTTCTTATTGTGAATGTATCTCATTCCTATTTTCTGTCCCTTTAAGTATGTTTCTTCTGTGGTTTGTTCTGTTTACTTTGTAAGTGTGAGAAAAATTGATTTTAAAAAAGTACACCTGAACTTCTGGTTCCAATCAGGTTGCAGTACCTTCCATAAACAACTTTAAAAGCTAAACAAAAAATATAAAACCTTTTTATTTGTAGGCATTAGAGAACAATTATAGCAGAAGTATAATATAGGCAGTGAACACTTCATTTACACTCACTTTGTCCCCAAAGGCATTTTCTAAACTGAGGTGCAGAGAACCCACACAGAGAGTGGTGGTTTGAGAGTGGTGGTTTATTCAAGCAGAAGAGACATTCATTGTTTAGATCTGCCAAGAGAACTTTAACTGAAAGATTATAACAGTAAAGGAGAGACCTGCAGCTGAGTCCATCAAATCTATATTTTCCTAGTTCTTTGAATAATTTCAAAATTATTTGTGCATAAGGAGAACCTCTGGAAAAAGAGCCACAATTTGGGATGTAAAGATTACAATTTTGACATAAAGAGAATGGAAGTATCTTGGTGAACCCCATAGACTTTCAGTCAAGAGCTAAGAAAGGTCATATCCTAGTAAGTGGCAAATGTTAGGAGTCCTAGCTACATCTTCAGAGTAGTACAAAACTGAAATAAACCTACTTAACAAATCCTAAAAAGCCTCTACAGGATAAAAGTGATCTTCCAGTAAATTTTTCTCTTTTATGCTTAAAATAATTTTACTGATGTTTAATTTACATACAATAACGCATTTTAGCAACTGGTTTGAATTGTAAAGCTTCATGACAAATGCTTACATCCATATAATCACTACTCCCAAAAAGATACAGATGTTTTCTATCACCTCAATTTTCTTTTTAAAAAAAATTTTTATTGATACATAGTTGATTTACAATGTTGTGTTAATTTCTTCTGTTTAGCAGTCTTTGGATTATACATATCTAATTAATATATATATATATTCCTGCTCATATTCCTTTCCATTATGGTTCATCATGGGGTATTGAATATAATTCCCTGCACTGTACAATAGGACCTTACTGTTTATTCATACTATATATAATAGTTTGCTTCTACTAATCCAAAACTTCTAATCCTTCCCTCTCCTACCACTGCTTCCCCTTGGCAACCACAAATCTGTTCTCTATATCCGTGAGTCTGCTTTGGTTTCATAGATATTGCTTCGGTGGTTTGTATTATATTTTAGATTCCACATATAAGTGATATCATACACATTTGTCTTTCTCTTTCTGACTTAACGATAATCTCTAGGTCCATCCATCTTGCTGTAAATGGCATCAAAAAGAATGAAATAATGACATTTGTATCACCCTAAACTTTCTTTGTGACTTTTTGCAGACAATGACCCCTCTATTTCCTCTAGATTCCTCTAGAAAACTACTAATATGTTTTTTATTAGTAGATAAATTTTGCCTTTTAGAAAAGAACATCCTTTTGTGTCTGGTTTATTTGACTCAGCATAATGTTTTGAAATCATATATACTGTTGTGTGTATTAGAAGTTTCGTCCTTTTTCTTTCTGAATAGTGTTGCATTATATAAATATACTACAAAAATATACTTATTGGTAAGCATTTAGGTTATTTTCATTTTTTTGCTATAGTAAATAAAGCAGCTATAAGCACTTATGTATAAATTTTTCTTATGAACCTTTTCATACTAGTCAAACCTATGGTTTTTCTAGTAGTCATGTACGGATGTGAGAGATGGACTATAAAGAAAGCTGAGTGCCAAAGAACTGATGCTTTTGAACTGTGGTGTTGGAGAAGACTCTTGAGTCCCTTAGGCTGCAAGGAGATCCAACCAGTCAGTTCTAATGGGAATCAGTCCTGAATATTCTTTGGAAGGACGGATGCTGAAGCTGAAGCTGAAACTCCAATACTTTGGCTGCCTGATGTGAAGAACTGACTCATTTGAAAAGACCCTGATGCTGGGAAAGATTGAGGGCAGGAGGAGAAAGGGATGACAGAGGATGAGATGGTTGGGTGGCATCACCAACTCAACGGACATTAGTTTGGGCAAGCTCCAGGAGTTGGTGATGGACAGGAAAGCCTGGCATACTGCAGTCCATGGGGTCACAAACAGCTGGATAAGACTGAGCAACTGAACTGAACTGAACTTTCTTGTGAGCATATCTTTTCATTTCTTTTATATACTTAGTAGAGCAGTTCCTTAGTTATACAGTAGGTGCAGATTTAACAAACAAGAAAATGTTCAATGTTTATCAAAATGGTGTCATTTTACACTTCCATTTGGAATGTGTTAGAATTCCAGTTGTTTTACATCCTTGTCAAGTGTTAGCATTGTCAGAGTTTTACATTTTAGCCACTCTAATAGCCATGAAATTAAACTTGCTCCTTGGAAGAAAAGTTATGACCAATCTAGACAACATATTAAAAGGCAGAGACATTACTTTACCAACAAAGGTCCGTCTAGTCAAAGCTATGGTTTTTCCAGTAGTCATGTATGGTTGTGAGAGTTGGACTATAAAGAATGCTGAGCACCAAGAATTAATGCTTTTGAACTGTGGTGTTGGAGAAGACTCTTGAGAATCCCTTGGACTGCAAGGATATCCAACTTATCCATCCTAAAGGAAATCAGTCCTAAATATTCATTGGAAAAACTGATGCTGAAGCTGAAACTCCAATACTTTGGCCACCTGATGTAAAGAATTGACTCATTGGAAAAGACCTTGATGCTGGGAAAGATTGAAGGAGGGAGGAGAAGGGGACAACAGAGGATGAGATGGTTGGATGGCTTTACCCACTCGATGGGCATGAGTTTGAGTAAACTCCAGAAGTCGGTGATGGACAGGGAAGCCTGTCATGCTGCAGTCCATGAGGTCACAAAGAGTGAGACACAACTGAGTGACTGAACTGAGCTGAACTGAATGGGTATGGAATACTTTTCTATTTGGTTTTTAATTTGCATTTCCCTGGTGACTAATAATATTAAGTGTGTTTCAGATGGTATTGGTTACTGCATATCTTCCTTTGTGAAGCTCTGTTCAAATATTTTGCCCATGTTTTAAAATGTAGCTATTTGTGTTTTTATTATTGAGCTATAATGCTTCTTTATATGCCTTCGATGCAAGTTCTTTACCAGGTGTGTGTGTGTTTTGTGTGCTTAGTCACTCAGTTATGTCTGACTTATTGTGACCCCCAGGCTCCTCTGTCCATAGGGATTCTCCAGATGAGAATACTGGAGTGAGTTGCCATGCCCTCCTCCGGGGGATCTTCCCAACCCAGAATTGAACCCAGGACTCCCACATTGCAGGCAGATTTTTTACCATCTGAGCCACCAGGGAAGCCTAAGAATACTGGAGTGGATAGTCTATCCCTTCTCCAGGGGATCTTCCTGCCTTAGGAACTGAACCAGGGTCTCCTGCATTGCCTATATATATATATATATATATATATATATATATACACACACATATATACACTATCTTCTCTGAATGTATAGCTTGTCTTTTAACTTTCTTACTGGAATCTTTTGAAGAGTAAAAGTTTAAAATTTTGATGAAGTTATATTTATAATTTTTTATTTTCTCGTTTGTTTGTGTTCTATCTAAGAAACTTTTGCCTATACTCAGTTCACAAACATTTTTCTCCTGTTTTATTTCAGAGGTCTATAATTTTATCTTTTACTGAGGTTCATGTATGGCTGTGAGAGCTGGACTATAAAGAAAGCTGAGCACTGAAGAATTGATGCTTTTGAACTGTGGTGTTGGAGAAGACTCTTGAGAGTCCCTTGGACTGCAAGGAGATCCCACCAGTCCATCCTAAAGGAGATCAGTCCTGGGTCTTCATTGGAAGAACTGATGCTGAAGCTGAAACTCGAATCCTTTGGCCACCTGATGTGAAGAGTTGACTCAATGGAAAAGACTCTGATGCTAGGAAAGATTGAGGGCAGGAGGAGAAGGGGATGACAGAAGATGAGAGTCACAAAGAGTCTTATACGACTGAGCAACTGAACTGAACTGAGCTGAACTCACTGAGGTTCGTGATCCATTTTGAATAAATACTTGTTCATGTTGTGACTTAAGAAATGCAGCTCATTTTTATCCAGATACCCAGTTGTTTCAATGCCATTTCCCCATTGAATTACCTTGTTGAAAATCAATTAAATATGTATATTTTTTCCCAGTGAACTTTTGATGTCCCATTAGTTTATATTTTAGAATTTCAATTAATATAATTATTATGGTTACAGTTTTTATAAATTTTTGAGCTTTTTAAATAAAAAAGTGTTTTAAATTGTTTGCTAATTATATCATTTTTTCTTATTCCTGACTATGCTTTGTTAACTGATTTTCTCCTGATTATGAGTTGTATTTTCCTATTTCTTATATGTTTATTAAATTATGATTGTATACTAAACATTGTGAATGTTACACTGTTGAATGACTGGATTTTGTTAATATCCTTAAAGAGCATTTATTTGAGGTGGGGGGAGGGTGGAAGTAGCTAAATTATTTGTTGTTCAGCTTGATCCTTTGAGATGTTTCAAAGACTTTTGCAAGTACACACCATTAATTTATCTAACAAATGATTCTATTGGAATCTCTATTTAATATCTTGGGTATTCAATAAATTCTCTCTACTGTGATTGGCTAAAATATAGATATCTCTCAGTTCTATGTGAATGATAAAGTTTTTTTTTTTAACTTGTAGCAAACTAAAGATTGTAATTTTTGGAGCATCAAGGAATGATACGTAGTCATTCTCCCAGATCTTTCCACCCTCTCCCTCTCCCTCTGAAGCCAAAAGTCCGTTCTATAACTCTGTGTCTCTTATATTGTCTCACTTTCGGGGTCATCATTACTGTCTTCTAAATTCCATATATATGTGTCAGTATACTGTATTGGTGTTTTTCTTTCTGGCTTACTTCACTCTGTATAATCGGCTCCAGTTTCATCCATCTCATGTCAATGTATGGCAGAACCAATACAGTACTGTGAAATGGAATAAGCATTAAACAAAAATAAAAAAATAAAAATTAAAAAAAATCTTTAAAATTAGGGCAGAAATAAATGCAAAAGAAACAAAAGAGACCATAGCAAAAATAAAAAAAAAAGGAATGATACGTAATAAATACTTGATGATACCCAATAAATACTTGATGATACGTAATAAATACTCAGCTAAGAAATCAAGAATACTCCTAGGCAGATTTCTGAAGCTCTCTGTCTGCATAGTTCTCTCCTCTACACTACTATGCCCTGCAAATTTCAGTCACATTATTCTCCGACAAATCCTGCTGATGTCTTCCCAAGTCAGCAAAACCCCTTTTGTCTGCTTGAGGTTCTTTTCCTTTGAAAAAGTCTCGAAGTCTCTTCCTGGAAGAAGGCTAGAGTGAATAGAGCTTAAGAGACATGAAAGTGTCTAAAGTCATATATGTACTTGATTCACCAGAAGTGAGGATATATAATGAAATGAGGCAATATTCGAAGAAATAGCACTGAGAAATTTCCAAATCTGATGAAAGTCATCAACCTATACATTCAAAAAAACTCACAATATAATTTTAAAAAGCCTTCGTCTAAGCATGTACTAGTTAAAATGCTGAAAACCAAAAATGAGGAGAATATCTCAAAATATTCAGAGGAAAAAAAAAACAAGCAAAAACAACAATAAACTGATAATTTTTCAACATATACTATATAAAAACCAGAAGGCACTAGAATGACATGTTTAAAGTGCTAAAATAAATAAATAGAACTGCCAACTTAGAATCATATACTCCATGAAAAACATCCTTTAAAAATAAGGACAAAATAAAGATGCTTTAATATAAAATAAGATACCAAATATTAATTTTAGCACATTCATACTATAAAACCTACAGGAAAATGATAGAGATGAAAGTCCAAAACATATAGAAGGAATAAAGAATATTAAAAGACTAAATAGGTAGCTCAGTTCAGTTTAGTTGCTCAGTCGTGTCTGACCCTTTGCAACCCAATGGACTGCAGCATGCCAGGCTTCCCTGTCCATCCCCAACTCCCGGAGCTGGCTCGAACTCATGCCCATCGAGTCGGTGATGTCATCCAACCATCTCATCTTCAGTCGTCCCCTTTTCCTCCCTCTTTCAATCTTTCCCAGCATTATTAAAAGACTAAATAGGTAGCTCAGTTCAGTTTAGTTGCTCAGTCGTGTCTGACCCTTTGCAACCCAATGGACTGCAGCATGCCAGGCTTCCCTGTCCATCCCCAACTCCCGGAGCTGGCTCGAACTCATGCCCATCGAGTCGGTGATGTCATCCAACCATCTCATCTTCAGTCGTCCCCTTTTCCTCCCTCTTTCAATCTTTCCCAGCATCAGGGCCTTTTCCATGGAGTCACATCAAGTGGCCAAAGTTTTGGAGTTTCATTTTTAGCATCAGTCCTTCCAATGAATATTCAGGACTGATTTTCTTTTGGATGGACTGGTTGGATCTCCTCGCTGTTCAAGAGGCTCTCAAGAGTTTTCTCCAACACCACATTTCAAAAGCATCAATTCTTCTGCACTCAGTATTCTTTATGGTCCAACTCTCACATGACTACTGGAAAAACTATAGCTTTGACTATATGGACCTTTGTTGGTAAAGTAATGTCTCTGCCTTTTAATATGTTGTCTAGATTGGTCATAGCTTTTCTTCCAAGGAGCAAGTGTCTTTTAATTTCATGGCTGTAGTCACCATCGGCAGAGATTTTGGAGCCCAAGAAAATAAAATCTGTCACTGTTTCCATCGTTTCCCTATCTATCTGCCATGAAGCAATGGGACTGGATGCCAAGACTTTCATTTTTTGAAAGTTGAGTTTTAAGCCAGCTTTTTCAGTCTCCTCTTTCATTTTCATCAAGAAGCTCTTTAGCTCCTCCTTGCTTTCTGCCATAAGGATTGGGTTATCTGCATATCTGACATTATTGATATTTCTCCCAGCTCTTTTGATTCTAGCTTGTGCTTCACCCCATCTGTCATTTTGCATGATGTATTCTGCATACAAGTTAAATAAGCAGGGTGACAATATACAGCCTTAACATGCTCCTTTCCCAATTAGGAACAATGTTCTGGTTCCATGTCTGGTTCTAACTGTTTCTTCTTGACCTGCATACAGATTTCCCAGGAGGCAGGTAAGATGGTCTGCTATTCTCATCTCTAGAAGAATTTTCCACATTTTGTTGTCATCCACACAATCAAAGGGCTTTCCCAGTGGCAGGTAAAGAATTCGCCAGCAATGTGGGAGACCTGGGTTCTAACCCTGGGTTGGGAAGATTCCCTGGAAAAGGGAATGGCTATCCACTACACTATTCTAGCCTGGAGAATCTCATAGACTGTATAGTTCATGGAGTCACAAAGAGTCACACATGACTGAGAAACTGTCACTCACAGAGTCAAAGGCTTTAGTGTAGTCAGTGAAGCAGAATTAGATGTTTTTCTGAAATTCTCTTGCTTTTTCTATGATCCAAAGGATGTTGACAGTTTGATCTCTGGTTTCTCTGCCTTTTCTAAATCCAACTTGAACATCTGGAAATTCATGGTTCATGTACCGTTGAAGCCTAGCTTGGAGAATTTTGAGCATTATTTTGCTAGCATGTGAGATGAGTGCATTTGTGCAGTAGTTTGAACATTCTTTGGCATTGCCTTTCTTTGGGATTGAAATGAAAACTGACCTTTTGCAGTCCTGTGGCCCCTGCTGAATTTTCCAAATTTGCTGACATATTGAGTGCAGCACTTTAACAGCATCATCTTTTAGGATTTGAAACAGCTCAGTTGGAATTCCATCAGCTCCAATAGCTTTGTTTGTAGTGATGCCTCCTAAGGCCCACTTGACTTTGCACTCCAGAATGTCTGGCTCTAGGTGAGTGATCACACCATCGTGGTTATCTGTGTCATGAAGATCTTTTTGGTATAGGTCCATGTATTCTTGCCATCTCTTTTTAATATCTTCTGCTTCTGTTAGATCTATACTGTTTCTGTCCTGTATTGTGCCCATCTTTGTCTGAAATGTTCCCTTGGTATCTCTAATTTTCTTGAAGAGATCGCTAGTCTTTCTCCTTCTATTGTTTTCTTCTATTTCTTTGCATTGATCACTGAGGAAGTCTTTCTCATCTCTACTTGATATTCTTTGGAACTCTGCTTTTGGATGGGTATAACCTGCCTTTTGGCTTTCCTGGTGGCTCAGACTGTAAAGCGTCTGCCTACAGTGTGGGAGACCTGGGTTCCATCCCTGTGTCGGGAAGCTGCTCTGGAGAAGGAAATGGCAACCCACTCCAGTACTCTTGCCTGAAAACCCCATGGATGGAGGAGCCTGGTAGGCTACAATCTATGGGGTCGCAAAGAGTCGGACATGACTGAGTGACTTCACTATCTTTCCTTTTCTCCTTTGCCTTTCACTTCTCTTCTTTTCTTAGTTATTTGTTAGGCCTCCTCAGACAACCTTTTTGCATTTCCTCATCTTGGGGATGGTTTTGATCACCACCTCCTGTGCAATGTTATGAACCTTCACCCACAGTTCTTCAGGCACTCTATCAGATTGAATCCCTTGAATCTGTTTGTCACTTCCACTGTATAATCATAAGGGATTTGATTCAAGTCATACCTGAAGGGTCTACTACTCTCTTCAATTTAAGTCTGAATTTTGCAGCAAGGTAGTTAGATATAGTCATATTAATTTTTTTAAAGAATTTTTTTATGAGGACCATTTTTAAAGCCTTTATTGAATTAGTTACAATATTGATTCTATTCTATGTTTCAGTTTTTTTGGCTGCAAGGCATGTGGAATTTTGGCTCCCAGACCAGGGATTGCACCCGTACTCCCTGCATTGAAAGGCAAATTGAAAACACACATCAGATTAAAAACATATAGAACTAAACTATTGGACAACAGTAGCACAAAAAGAATAAAGGGGAACTCATTGAATTAAACTGTTGTAAGGGTATTGCATTGCTTAAAAATTAACATAAGCATTAATTTAAATACACTGTAATAAATTAAGGTCAGTATTTAAAAGAATATAAAATTATTTTTAATTTCCATATAAAAGAATAAAAGAATATGCAAATAAAATAACAAAAGGGAGAAAAATTGAAATATGAATAAACTTGATTGATTTAGAAGGGAGCAAGAAATCAAGAATAAAAAACAAATAAAAACATGAAACAGAACACAAACCAAAATGAAAGACAGTGCTGACTAGACTGGCAAGA
>SJYC01012543.1:0-51024 GCA_006408675.1 Madoqua kirkii | reverse complement strand
ATTAGCATACTGTATTGGTGTTTGTCTTTCTGGCTTACTTTACTCTGTATAATAGGCTCCAGTTTCATCCACCTTATTAGAACTGATTCAAACTATTACAATTTTTAATGGACATAAACCCTTGCTTTATTTCCCTTTTCAAAGGGTCAAAGGGATATTGACCCTTTGTATTTTCCGTTTAGAACGATGCTTGCTGTTTCTGCCTTGCAAATAAGTTAATCTGTATCATTTTCCTAGATTTCACATATAAGCAATATTTTATGATACTCTTTCTTTTTCTGATTTACTTCATCCTATATGACAATCTCTAGGTCCATCCACATTTCTGCAAATGGCACAATTTTGTTCCTTTTTATGAGATACAGATATAGAAAATGGATGTGTGGATACCAAAGTGGGAGGAGAAAGGGTAGGATGAATCAGGAGATTAGGATTAACATATGTACACCACTATGTATAAAATAGATAACCAATGAGAACCTACTGTGTAGCACAGGGAACTCTACTTGGTGCTCTGTGGTGACCTAAATGAGAAGGAAATCCAAAAAAGAGAGAATGCGTGTATACGTATGGCTGATTCACTTTGCTGTACAGCAGGAACTGAAGCAGAAACGAACACGACAGTTTAAAGCAACTATACTCCAGTAAAAATTGATTTAAAAAAGGATGGTGATTGCTAGTCTTATAGTTATTTTTTCTCATAAAATAATTTTATTCTATTTGTGTTTTGCTTAGAGCTTTTATCATCAATATGTTTTAGATTTTATTAATAATCATTCTTGCTTCTATTGAGAAGATTGTATAAAATTTCTTTTTCCTATTATTATGGTAAACTAGAATTGTTTTCAAATATTAAATCAGCTTTTCATTTTTACAGTAAATATTCCTTGGTCTTAATAATCTCCTTTTCATATATTCTCCTAAATGAGAAGGAAATCCAAAAAAGAGAGAATGCGTGTATACGTATGGCTGATTCACTTTGCTGTACAGCAGGAACTGAAGCAGAAACGAACACGACAGTTTAAAGCAACTATACTCCAGTAAAAATTGATTTAAAAAAGGATGGTGATTGCTAGTCTTATAGTTATTTTTTCTCATAAAATAATTTTATTCTATTTGTGTTTTGCTTAGAGCTTTTATCATCAATATGTTTTAGATTTTATTAATAATCATTCTTGCTTCTATTGAGAAGATTGTATAAAATTTCTTTTTCCTATTATTATGGTAAACTAGAATTGTTTTCAAATATTAAATCAGCTTTTCATTTTTACAGTAAATATTCCTTGGTCTTAATAATCTCCTTTTCATATATTCCTGAATTCTGTTTGATGATGCTGCTTAGGATTTTTGTATCTGTGTTTGTGAGTCAGATTAATTTAGACTTCCTCTTTTGTAATATTCTTGTCAGCTTTTAGTATCAAGGTTCGATAACCTCTTAAGTGAGTTAGGAAGTATTCCCTCTGTTTAGGGACTTTCCTGGTAGCTAGGCGGTAAAGAATCTGCCTGCAATATAGGAGACCTGGGTTCGATCTTTGGGTCAGGAAGATCCCCTGGAGAAGTGAATGGCTACCCACTCCAGTATTCTTGCCTGGAGAATCCCATGGACAGAGCAGCCCAGTGGGCTACACTTCTTGGGGTCGCAAAGAATTAAACTCGACTAAGCACACACACAGACAGCCTCTTTTTAAAATTTCTGAAAAAGATTTGTAAAATTGTTGCTTTAAATTTGTAGGTTTCAATACAGAAGCGACCTAGGTCTGAAGTGTGTGTGTGTCGATGTTTTTAACTATAGATTTGACTTCTGATTAGATGTGGAATTATCATATTCTCTTTCTTTTTGTGCTAGTTTTAATAAGCTATGTTTTAAAGGAATATATTCATTACCTCTATAGTTTCAAATGTATTGGTATGAAGTTTTTATATTAGCTTCATGTTTTTAGTCCTGTAGAATCTGTAATAATATCACCTTTTCAGATACTGTTCTTTTATCAGAAGGAGAGGATATTTTCAGAGCCTAGGCTTTAATAAATGAAGAAATGTTGACTTTGTGTTACTATTCCCAGCACCCAGTTCTGACCTCCTAACATCATCTTCAGATACCAACTCCAGGCTGAAAACGGTAGACAGAATCTTCCTTAGTATTGATGCTACAGGCCATCATCAATGATCCCTTCAACTCAGGCCATCATAATGATCCCTTCAATTCTAGTATTTTTTGATGAAAATTTGTGAAAAGTGTATATATCACCCAACTCAATGAATTCTGAGAAACACATCTGTATAAGTGATTATTCATCTATATAATCGGTGCACACATTAAAAAATAAAACATTACCAGCATCCATGAATCCTTCCCATGCTTCCTTCAAATTATACTTCCTACAATCCAGACTTCAAATATCATGAACTGGTTTTGCTTTCATATAAATATCTGTTGTCTTTTATTCAAAATTATGAGAATTTTGAATTCTCATAATATTGAAAATTATTCCTATTGTTATATACATACAATAGTGGAAGATTTCATTCTCTTTATTTATTGCATAGTATTGCATTGTCTTAACATACAATATTATCTATTGTACTATTGATGGATATTAGTATACTATCCAGATTGGTATCATAGTTCTATGATAAAAACTCTTGTATGTATTTTTTGCTGAATATATGTATACATTTTTCTTGGTTCTATACTTAGGAGTGGAATTACTAAATCATGGTTTGCATATGTTCCACAATAGTGTAAATACCATAACTGCCAAAAAGTTTTAAAAAGTGATTCTATGAATTTACTCCTTACTATCAATGGACAAGAGTTACATTTGTTCTTCATCCATGACAACTCTTGATATTTTCCTAGAATTTTGAATTCTCATAATATTGAAAATTATTCCTATTGTTATATACATACAATAGTGGAAGATTTCATTCTCTTTATTTATTGCATAGTATTGCATTGTCTTAACATACAATATTTATCTATTGTACTATTGATGGATATTAGTATACTATCCAGATTGGTATCATAGTTCTATGATAAAAACTCTTGTATGTATTTTTTGCTGAATATATGTATACATTTTTCTTGGTTCTATACTTAGGAGTGGAATTACTAAATCATGGTTTGCATATGTTCCACAATAGTGTAAATACCATAACTGCCAAAAAGTTTTAAAAAGTGATTCTATGAATTTACTCCTTACTATCAATGGACAAGAGTTACATTTGTTCTTCATCCATGACAACTCTTGATATTTTCCATCTTCTTCATTTTACCATTTGGCTGCCTGTCTAGTGGAATTGCACTGTGAGTTTTAAAAGGTGTTCTCTTGATTTTTAATTAGGTCAAGCATGTTTTTGTATGTCTATTGGCTACTTGGAGATCTTCTTTTGTGTTTATTCAAGTATTTTGCTCATACTTCCATTGGGTTGATATTTGTTTTATAATTATAAAATAATGATATTTTATAACATTTATGTTCATGACAGAAAATTTGGAAAACACAGAAGAGTATCAAAGCAACATAAAAAAGAAACCTATGATTCCAATAATATTTAAATAACTAATATTATAATTTTACCACATTATATCATATAATATAGTAGTTATAGTTGTAAAGTATAGTAATATAGTAATGTTCATACTCTTTGAAACAATTACACTGACTCCTATTTTATCTAAGGCTCCCCAAAGTACACAAATGGGACATGAAAGGAGGTACTCCTTTTCTCTCAGCCTTAAAAGGGTTGAGGATATTAACCCCTTAATCTCACCCCTAATCAGAGGAACATCATTAGCTCATTACAAGGTCATTCCTATTCCCAGGTCTCTGGAATCTGAAAAAGGCACATTTGGGGATCATTTATGTCAAGTTTGTTTCCTCTCTGAGTTCATGGCATCACCACCCTCCCTCTTTCCTGAGTCAGACACCCAAGTCAACTCTTATTCTTTTATTTTGCAAAGCTAAATTTTCACTTAGTTCAAAACCTCTTCTTTCCCGCTGCTAGTTCCCTAATTTGAGCCTTATCTGTCCCCTGGATTACTTCCATCCCACTTGCTTCTTGCTCTTGCCTCTATTCTTACCCTACTGCTTACTTCCCTTTCCACTCCAGGCCACTCTTCAGATGCTAGGCAGCTTTTCTAAAATGCAAATCTGACCATGTCACTTCCATGCTTATATCCTCTAAGAGGCTTCCCAATGCCCTCTGATAAGGTCCAACGTCTTTGCATTGATTGCTTGCATGCTTCTAATCTGGTTCTTGCTTTCTTTAGCCTCATCTCCTGCCACTGACAGATCATGACTTCTAGGCATCAGAGCCTTTGTTCCAAGTCTCCCTGCTTAAAATGCCCTCTCCTGGTGTCTCTGTCTTGGAGATGTCCTGTGCACATTTTCAAGGCCAGGGTCAAGTGTCATCTGAACTCCTAGATAGGATTCATCTGACCCTCTCAGTTGGTTGTATAAACCACTCAGCCTGTTGAATTGCTATAGTATCTTTCCCATCCTTGCCACACACTGCATTTCTCAAATCTTTATCTCTTGACTTTCAAGTGCTTGGCACAAGATCCAGCTTATAATAGATGTTCAATAAACATTGAAAGACTACCCAAAGGAATTAATCAAAGGTAAAAGGAAAAAGAAACATTTGTTAGAAACTTGCTGCATAGCAGACACTTTTCCTGTGTTCTCTCTTTTAAACTCCCCCAACAGTCTTATTAATTAGATGGTCTTATGTCCTTTTTTAGGAATGATGGGATTAAGGCATTGATAAATTTAATAATCTTTTGCTCAAAGTTACACAGCTAATATATAGCAGAGCCAAGATTTAAATCTAAGTCTGAAAACAAAGTTGGTTGTTTACCCTTAAGCAAGTTATTATAATCATGATTATTTTAATGATGGTACTAAGAATGGTCAGAGCACTTTACATGCATTTCTCAGTCGTTAGTCCATAGATCACTTTCCCATCCATCATTGTTCTAGAATCCCATCACAAACAGATGAAGTCAGCAGAATTAGCCTCCTACTCTGAGAAAGACAGTAAGTATGAGGGTTTAAAGTGCCTCATCTGACTTACTTCACCTAATGTGATAGTCTCTAGGTCCATCCGTGTTGCTGCAAATAGCATTATTTCACTCTTTTAATGGCTAAGTAATATTCCATTGTGTATCTATACCACATATTCTTTACCCATCCTTCTGTTGATGGACATTTAGGCTGCCTCCATGACTTGGCTAGTATAAACAACACTGCAATGGACGTTGGGGTGCATGTACCCTACTGTATAGCACAAAGAACTCTGCTCAGTATTCTGTAGCAACCTATGGGAAAAATTTTTGAAAAAAGGATAGATACATGTAAATGTAAAACTGAATCATACATGTAAATGTGTAACTGAATCACTTTGTTGTACACCCGATACCCAATCTTGTTAATCAACTATACTCCAATATAAGATAGCAAGTTAAAAAAAGATAAATCAATTGCCTCACCTAAGGTCACACAGTCTTAGCAAGCAGTGTGGCTGGATCTCAAATCCAGGTCTTCCAGCTCTAAGTCCAGCGGGGGCTGGCGAGGAGGACAGAATCTCAAAGGAAGGAACGCTTTGAAATAATAAGCTGGCTGCTCACTCTGGCACAGATCCTGTCCGTTTCCCTTTGCAAGTCTGCTGGAGCCATGGCAGCGTCTAGAAGGTGGAAAAAAAAAATCTCAGGCTGAAGCGGTCCACCATTTCGGGAGGATTGGGAATTCTTTGCATGAGAGCCATTGTTTGACTTGGCAAGAAAAAAAAATTTTTTTTTTAATGAAGAGAAGAGAAGCCAGTATATATAAACATTCTAAAAAGCTGCATGGAGCCTGGACCACTACAGCAAGAAGAAAAGCTCTCTTGGGCTGCTGCCCTGTGTGAACCACCTCCAGGTAACCCCCTGTAGGCACTGCCCACCAGGCCTGCCTAGGGAATCTCCAATCTCGGGGAAGAAAAGGATAAAACAACATGAATTCTCTAGGAGCCTCATTATTCAAACAGTTCCAGAGGCAGTGAGAGGACAGCGGTGACTTTGGGAGAAGCACAATCTTATCTCCAGGGTGAATAGGACCATTTGTTGTTTATGTCCAGGAAAGCGGGCCCCGCACAAAAAGAATGGGGGAGAACTCGGAGGAGAAGGGCGCCAAAAGCCAGCGGCTGATCTAAAAATCCTCTGCAGAAACAATGGCTCCTCCCAGGATGAGCTGCAACCCCTTCAGAAAACAAAAGCTCTCGCGGAGGAAAACTGGTCTTTTGTGGCTCTGGCAAGAAGCGACCCAGATAAAGCTAACCTGGCCTGACCCTCTCCCTTCCAGCAGAGAGACACAGAACTTGTCGGGAAGTGGGGACACTTTGGCGGAGTGTCCTGACTTCTATCTGCTTTTCTAGCTTCCTGGGTCCTCCACAGAGGCCTCCACTCTTTTCGCAGCAAGGCCCCAGGACATCCTGGTCACCCGCCCCCCAGACCCTTTTCTGCGTCCCTCTGAGGCATGTGGTTTCTGTCCCTCTTGTTCCAGCCAAAACCAAAAGCTGCTGTTGGCCCTGGAGCACTTGCGAGTTTTTCTGACAATTTTTTGAGCTTGGGCTAAAAATACACCCTGCCCTGGGACTTCGAAGCCAGCCCAACCTTGCCCCGACTTGAACCCATTTGGCCCTTTTCAGCTGGCCAGCAGAAGCCCCCAAATTTCAAAGGGAGCCCAGCTGAGACATGGAACAGGCTGCCAGCCAGCATCTCCCCACCTCCTCCTGGGTCTCCAGGGTCCCTCGGATGGCCCAAGTTCCCCTCTGTACCCTGAGACCTGGCCCTGGGGTGGCCTTTGAGCTGACTCTGCAGAATTGTTTTTTTATGATACTTCGCACATTTAGAGTCAGACAGGACTTGGAAGACGTAATCTGTTTAGAAGAGCATCCTGTGGACCTTGTCTTGAGGTGATGTTTGCCTCACAAGGGAGTGGTTTTATATTTAGATTGCTGGTCTAACTGAGGAGATTGGTGGGGGATGAAGGCCAGCAGAGGTTTTCAAGCCACCCCTCCGCAGCTGTATCTATTAATGACCACACCAGTGGCAGGGAGGGGAAACCACACTCAGGAGCAGAGCAGAATTCATTCCACCCACAGTCTGGGGGAGGGTTGAGGGAAGCCAGGCTCTTCCTAAGGCTTTTGTTGGGAAGCGCTCAGGCACCTGTGATGCCTTAGGCCAGCTTTGGAAAAGGGAGAAAGAATCATTTCCTCAAGGAAATGCTGAGGCTCCTTCTCCGCCCTGGGAATGTGGAGAAGCCGTGATGGGTGCTGCCTCTGGGCACGCAGGACAGTGATCAGACTGAATCAACCAGTGTTTGTCATAACAGTAACCAGCTTGCACCTTATTCTTTGGAGCTAGTGAAGTACTTCCTCATACTTTATCTTATAAAGTTCTTCCATTAAGAACATGAGGTAGTAAGAATATAATCAAAGCTGTCTCTTATTGAGTACCTACTATATACTGGGCAGTGTTCAGTGCTTACAAAAGCAGAAGATTTTAGCATAGTGAGTGATAGATTCCCCCAGCAGAGCTAGAATGAACTTCAGGGTCCCCACAAAGAGTTGAAATTCCAGGAACAATCTTGCATTTAAGCAAAAATGACTGAACTCATTTCTGGAGTGAAAGACCATGACTTCCAGCCTGTTCTTAAAGGCATTTAGGAATAATAAATGATCAGAGCCACTGCTTGAGAAACAGGATTTCAGGTTCTATATTGGTTTGATACCAGAGTCAGTCCCTCTTATGACAACAGGTTTATAAACTTAATTTCCATTTTCACATTGCACTTTGCACGTGCCTTCATTGGAACAATTATAAATGTTTATTGTATTTTAAAGGGCTCTTTTTGAATCCTCACCTTTTATTCATTAGACTACAAATTTTTAAAGTCAGGAATTGCATCTTTTTTTTAAAAAAGTCTTTAGTGAATTTGTTACAGTACTGTTCCTGTTTTATGTTTTGATTTTTTGGCCGCAGGCATGTGAAATTTTAGCTGCCCAGGAACCGAACCTACATCCCCTGCTTTGGAAGGTGAAGTCTTGACCAATGGACTGCCAGGAAAGTCTCCAGGTATTCTATTTTATTCACAATTTTATCTTTGATGCCTAAAGAAAGTTCAGGTACTTAGTAAATGCTCAGTAAGATTTCAATGCAAAAATTAACACATTGTAACTCGACTATATTTCAATTAAAAAAAGAAGATTTTGGTTCATGAATGACTGAATGAATATGAAGGCCCCGGTAGAGAAGCTGTTGTCTTGTAAACACGTGAACGTGTAGGAGAGTGCATTGTGGGTGGAGGACGTTGGGCCCTCTCAGACATGGTAACAGAAGGTGTGTGTGTGGAATGACTGGAGCTGGTTTGCGGGAAACCAGAGGCAGCCTCAGTGTTGGGCACAGAGCCAAGGGAAGCTGTGTCCGTGCATCCTGGTGGCACTCAGATTTGGCTCCAGACCGGAACATCTCAAGCGCGCCTCTCCCTGCCAGCACCCCTGTGCCTTCCCTTTCCTCGGCATCTATTAATGATAAAAGTCCCTGTGGTTTATAATTACCAGTTTGACAAGTTCAGGAGTTCTCTGTTAATTATTATAATTAGCTTTCACTCAGTGTGACTTCGGGAGTTTAACAACAATATTAACAACGGGGGATGACGATCAGGAATTGACTACAAAGAATTGACTAGAAAGACTTCCTTCTGCTGTCAGGGAAACTTATTAATGAAGGCAGAACCTGCACAGCAGCTCCCTTCTGTCCGCCTTGACTCAGTGATCAGATCTAAATCCGCCTTGGGGAACTGAAAACAACGGTTGTGGCCAGTGCTTGCAAACCCCAAGTTTAAAATTAACCAGGGAAGAAAGAAGAAGGCACTAAAGTGAGAGCTGTGGGCTACTCCTTGAGCAGAAATCAAGCAAAGGCGGCGGCCAGAGAGGAAAGCACGAACCAAAGCTGCCAGCCATGGCTCCAGATCTGGTTGGTAGGGACTACAGATGTGCCCAAGGTATCACGAGGGGAAAGGAGGGCAGGGCTGGGCATTCCCGGGGGCAGTCAACTTATCCTGACACTGTGACAGTGAAGGCCACTTTTTCTGCCCATCTCTCAATGCTATTCTTTCCCACAGCTCTTCCCTGAGTTATGACCTTCAGTCTCTTTCACCTGGATGTTACTGGACTTAATTGGTTTCCATTTCATTTTCCAAATCTGCTTCAAGTTCACAGGCTTATCAGACTATTCATCCTTAAGGAAGGCTTTGGTGACTTCAACTTCTCACCTGCAAAGTCTCTGATGGGTTCTAATTGCTCATCAAATACAGCCTAGAGTCCTCATTTTGGCACCAAAGTCTACTCCGTATGGGTACAACCTGTCTTTCCAATACTGTATGTGTGTTAATTGCTCAGTTGTGTCTGACTCTTTGCAACCCCGTGGACAGTGGAGCCCGCCAGGCTGCTCTGTCTATGGGATTCTCCAGGCAAGAATACTGAAGTGGGTAGCCACTCCCTTCTCCAGGGGATCTTCCCAGCCCAGGAGTCAAATGGAGGTCTCCTCCATTGCAGGCAGATTCTTTACTGTCTGAGCCAACAGGGAAGCCCCTTTCCAGTACTGTCTTCTGATTATTCTCAGCCTGTCACTCAGACAATAAACACCTACTCAGTATCAGACAGTGTTTCAGATGCTGCAGCCTGAGAGGACAAGAAGACAGAGAAGTGTTTGCCTCAATGGCTTTTTAACTCTAGTGCAGGATGCCAGAAAATAAACAAATACACTAATAAATAGTATCATCCAGGGAGATGATAAGTCCTCCATTGTCATTTTAACCAAAAAGCTAAAGGCACTGAGCCTGAAGCAGGGAGTTCTAAAGAAACTAACATTTATTCAGCCTCTATCATAGGCCAGATGTGATGATAGCCCTTTCAGGAAGCTATTCCCCTTTAGGTTAAACAGGTATTTTTCTACCTGCTGTTTTCCAGTCGCCTCTCTGCCATGCTCCAGTGACCATCAAGGAACAGAAAAAGAAGAAATCCGTGACGACAAAGGGATCAGAAAAGTAAGATGGTGGAGCAAAAAATGAAAGATATCAATGATTTTTTGACAATGGATGGCAGGCTGGAGTGTTAATGATGCAGCAGGCCAGGCTGAAGAGCTGACGTTTGAGGGCCTGCAGAGGGGCTTGCCAACAAGAAGTGAGAGGCAGGCCTGGAAGCCTTGGTGATCGGGGGTACCAGAGTCCCGAGGGCGTGGATCAGGAGTGAGGCGCACACAGGGAGATGAGTTAAGGAGCATTTGGACCCCCAGATCTTCTTTATTTGTGCAGCCAAATGACTATACCTCTCCAACCTGGCAAAAAGCTTTGTCTTCTGGAGAAATTAAGTGAGGGAAGTTCTATATTAGGGACAACAGGTGAGGGTGAAGGTAAAGAGATGCACTGTGGGAAAAAGATATTATGGTAAAGTACACTCAGAAGTCTTCCAGTGGCTACTCCTCTTCTCTGTTCCCTCAACTCTGTCAAGAGCTGGGAGGACTGTGCTCTGGGAAAGACTATCCCCAGGGAAAAGCCTTGTGGACACTGACGTTTGACAGTCTCAAAGATGTGGGTACTGCCATACAGACTAGTGGATCCGAGACATTGACAACCCCACATACATGGAATTTCCAGTCAGATTTTAGTGCCTCATCCTAAAGGACCACTGAGGATCACCACATATTTGGGGAAAACTTAAAAGCAGTGCCCCAACTATCAGGGAAAGAAATTCAGAGGAAAAGAAAGCAACGTAGGGAGCAGAAGAAAAATATGAGGAAAAAGAATCCCTGTCAAATCTGTGGAAAGAGAATACTTTTTGTTTCTTATAGTCCAGAAACAAGAATAGGATACGATTTTTTTTCCCTATGGAACAATATCATAACAGGAAAGAACTCTTAAAAGATAAAGTTATTGTGACCAAAATTTTAAAAGGATCAATTGAAGATCTGTGAAATAAAAAATGAATGTATTTCCTAGAAAGTGTGAAAGCAGAAGAAAGTGAAATGGAAGGGAAAAGACAGACATATTTGAAGTAAGTGACTGTATTTTATTGAACCATTAGAATAGCTGTGTAGGTTAGGTGTAATTTCTTCTATTTTGTCGAAGAGAAACAGGCTTCAGGGAGCTTTAGTAATCTTCCCAAAATTACATATAGTGAAATGGCAGAGCTGGAACATGACCCAAGTCTTAGGACTCCAAAGCCATGAGTGTCTGCTCAGCTGTCCCCTCAGAAAAGCAGTGGAGAAGGCTCCAACAAGAAGTGAGAGGCAGGCCTGGAAGCCTTGGTGATCGGGGGTACCAGAGTCCCGAGGGCGTGGATCAGGAGTGAGGCGCACACAGGGAGATGAGTTAAGGAGCATTTGGACCCCCAGATCTTCTTTATTCTGTGCAGCCAAATGACTATACCTCTCCAACCTGGCAAAAAGCTTTGTCTTCTGGAGAAATTAAGTGAGGGAAGTTCTATATTAGGGACAACAGGTGAGGGTGAAGGTAAAGAGATGCACTGTGGGAAAAAGATATTATGGTAAAGTACACTCAGAAGTCTTCCAGTGGCTACTCCTCTTCTCTGTTCCCTCAACTCTGTCAAGAGCTGGGAGGACTGTGCTCTGGGAAAGACTATCCCCAGGGAAAAGCCTTGTGGACACTGACGTTTGACAGTCTCAAAGATGTGGGTACTGCCATACAGACTAGTGGATCCGAGACATTGACAACCCCACATACATGGAATTTCCAGTCAGATTTTAGTGCCTCATCCTAAAGGACCACTGAGGATCACCACATATTTGGGGAAAACTTAAAAGCAGTGCCCCAACTATCAGGGAAAGAAATTCAGAGGAAAAGAAAGCAACGTAGGGAGCAGAAGAAAAATATGAGGAAAAAGAATCCCTGTCAAATCTGTGGAAAGAGAATACTTTTTGTTTCTTATAGTCCAGAAACAAGAATAGGATACGATTTTTTTTCCCTATGGAACAATATCATAACAGGAAAGAACTCTTAAAAGATAAAGTTATTGTGACCAAAATTTTAAAAGGATCAATTGAAGATCTGTGAAATAAAAAATGAATGTATTTCCTAGAAAGTGTGAAAGCAGAAGAAAGTGAAATGGAAGGGAAAAGACAGACATATTTGAAGTAAGTGACTGTATTTTATTGAACCATTAGAATAGCTGTGTAGGTTAGGTGTAATTTCTTCTATTTTGTCGAAGAGAAACAGGCTTCAGGGAGCTTTAGTAATCTTCCCAAAATTACATATAGTGAAATGGCAGAGCTGGAACATGACCCAAGTCTTAGGACTCCAAAGCCATGAGTGTCTGCTCAGCTGTCCCCTCAGAAAAGCAGTGGAGAAGGCAATGGCAACCCACTCGAGTGTTCTTGCCTGGAGAATCCCAGGGATGGGGGAGCCTGGTGGGCCACTATCTATGGGGTCTCAGAGAGTCGGACATGACTGAAGCTACTTGCAGCAGCAGCAGAAAAGCAGACTCAGCAGAGACCTGGAAGATGGCTTGGGAACTGAGACAGCAGTTTTAGTGAAAGGCATAATATTTGCACCTTTCTGCTCCGTAGTAACTCTAAGATCCATGCTTTTCCAAGCTTTCTGTGATTATTTAACAGAGATATCACACATAATGTACAGAGCCTCAAAATATGGTTCTTCTTTTTTCTTATCTGCAGCTGAGCTAGAATCCCAGTAACTCTTTGTCCTGGGATTTCATCTGATAAAGTTATGAGCATTCAAAACACAGTTGTCCTTTGATCAGACTTAGTGGGGCATTTTCATGAAGTGACAGTGGGATCTAGAAGATGGTTCTATATCAGACCTTTCATCCAGGTGGATTAGGCATGTATTCATGCCTTGACATGTATTTCAAGTCAGGGGAAAATGTAGTGTCAGAGGAAGCATAATCAATGACAACTGGGACCGGCATGTCTTCTGATTTATGGGTCCCAGTTCAGCTGCTGATCATGAACAGTGGAAGGAGATAAGACCCTCAGCAGAACTGTCTCTCATTTCCTGGGAGAAAAGAGAATGGACAAGAAACCTCAGGCTTCTTATGGATCAAACAAGGCCTAATAAGATAGATGGTGTGAGGTTCTACAGTCCATAGAAATTTCTGCTCTTTTGCCTTCTTTTCCTCTGTCTCCCTTCCTTTATTCCCTCCCTCCCTTCCTCCCTTCTTCCCTCCTTCTTAGCTTCATTTTTCCCTTTCTTCTTTCCTTTTTTCCTTCTTCCTTCCCTCTTTCCTTAAAGGAGGCAGAAGACAGAGCTCAACACAATCACCTTGATTATTAATACAAATTAGTTTGAGGACATGACTAAATAAGTATATGACAAGAATGGGCTTCCAGACACTGACCTAGAAGAGAGAGGCGAAACAGGTCTCAGGAGGGTTGGCTGGCAGATGCGTCAGTGAGTCAGTTCCTGGGACAGAGATATCCACCCCTCCTGTCTATGGAAGAGTGGGTAAGGAAAGGAGGAGGATGTTATGCTAATCAGCACTTCTCCCCACAGAAGGGAGCCTCAGAAGTGGGGACTATGGTCCCTCTAGGTTACAAGTAAACACTGGCATAAAAGGTATTTCATGGGATGGGGTGGAACATTGTGAAGTACCTGGGAGACAGGGCTTTTGCAGAGGGATGCGTAAGAGCCCTGAGGTTTTTGTTTTCTTTTTGCTCCCTTCCTGGGGTATGTTTTGATAAATGCTTGGCAACTCTGAAATGATTAATTTCTACTGGGAATCTTATAGATATCACTATACTATTCCTGGCCATTTATTCTATCATCTTGGGTTCCATCTGGCCTGTCTGGAAGTTGGGCATAGCTCTGGCTGCCTCGTTCACCTTTCAGGGTTGCTGTGGGGATCAAAATGCAACATTGCTGTGAAAAACCATCACAAACACTTAATAATGCTGAGGATTGTCCCAGTGGTATCCGGTATGGCTCCAGACTTCTCCACAGCTCTGTTCACGGATACTTCTGCATATGTGCTTCCTGTCTGGTCCACAGAGACTCTAGAACACCCTCCATGGCTCTCCATGGCCACGAAATAGGCATCCTCTCATCCATGGCCACGGAATAGGCATCCTCTCATCCATAGCCACGGAATAGGCATCCTCTGTTCTCCATCCTGCCCCCGCTCTAAATACCTTGTGCTTTGGTAACAGGGAGCAACCTGCCCCACTACAACCAAAAGGAAAGAAAGAAAAAGAGAGATAAGAAACACACACACACAACAAACAAACAACAAACAAACAAACAAACAAACCCATATTCTGTACCTCTTGCTCAGAAATGGCACAGAGAAGGAGGTCTTAAGACAGAGAGATTAACTTTCTCCAAAAGCCAATGCACCTGGGAATATACAGCAAGACACAATAGGCTGAGCAAATATTAGACAAATATTCCTTTTCTGCGTGGCCCACTTTGCTGGAGATGAATGGCTTGACTTCTCAAACACTCTCAGAGCAAACTCAGCCTGCCTGGCTTCAAGATCAATAATACTGTCTTTCTTTCCTTCCCACCTCTCCCTCCTTTTCTAATTTCTAAAGCAAATGTATACAAAATATTTATCTAGAATAGAGGCACTTAGAAAAGCAAACTGTGCAGAGTCGATGATCTGAGATCCCAGTCTCTGTTTCTCTGTGGGCTGGTACTTGTCTGGGCTCCAACCTGGACCTGCAATGCCGAAATACCTGGGGAAGGCTCATGGCACTGCCCTGGTTCCAAGATGATGTTCTTTGGAGCCCTTTGACTCCTCCAGGCACAGGTGGGGAGGATGGGGTTGGGTAAGGAGCTGTGGGACTCAGAAGAGCAGAGAGCAGAGATGTGCTCTAGGAAAGAGCTTAGTGGATTTAGGTTGAATGCGAGAAAATGTTGTCCAGTGGATACTGCTTGATTCTGAAATAAACTGAAATGTAAAGGAAGGCTATAGAATGACTTCCTGAGGTCCTACGAGAGAAGGGGGAGGGGAAGGGTCATGAGTGAGAGATGGTGCCTACAAATAAATGAAGACAGGATTGTCTTGGGGCAGGAATACATCCATTGTGACCTTTAGATGTCCCTGTCTGCTGGAACCAGATCTTGAGAAGCTGTCACTGGATGGTACCTTATGGTCGTGGTACTTTATCAACAGTTGAGGGAAAAGGGCTCAGAGATATAGAGTTTCCTGGTGTCACACAGCAAGGAAGTGATGCGGCTAGGATTGCAGCCTTCCTCTCAGCCATAACCTGCCCAGCTGAGCCCTAACTGCCGGTACCTTCCTCTTCTGGGCTCAGTCGTCTTTGAGCTCCCAGCATAAGCTGGTTCTGCCCTGGAAAGACTGGTCCCCTGGGTCAGGAGCTACCGTTCTCTAACTTGAAGCAACCCTTGACTGCAAAGGAATGCTCTAAGTTAGAGCATCTCTATGCATCACCCCAGCGCAACAACACACTGTGTGCTACATGTCCTCATGTATTAAGACGCTGCAGCTGCTGCTACTAAGTCGCTTCAGTCGTGTCTGACTCTGTGCGACCCCATAGACGGCAGCCCACCAGGCTTCCCCGTCCCTGGGATTCTCAAGGCAATAACACTGGAGTGGGTTGCCATTTCGTTCTCCAGTGCATGAAAGTGAGAAGTGAAAGTGAAGTCGCTCAGTCATGTCAGACTCTTCGCGGCTCCATGGACTGCAGCCCACCAGGCTCCTCCATCCCTGGGATTTTCCAGGCAAGAGTACTGGAGTGGGGTGCCATTGCCTTCTCCAATTGAGATGCTAGTCTCTTCCAAATAGGCTCTCTCTGCCCCAGTCCTGGTCTTTCATGGTCCCAGCGTCTTCTCTTTTTCCACTGCCTAAGGCAAAGGTTCCAGCATGCCTTTCTGATGAGTCTGTTTGTATTAGAGCAAAAATGGGTGGAAGTAGCATTTTCTCATGGCTCCAGGCCTCATAGGACAGTGGATGCTAGGATGTGACATTCGCATTTTTCCTGCAGGAGGAAGAGGGATTTTCATCTTCTCTCTGGAAGAGGAAATGACAGGAAAGCCACAGCAGCCAGGGCTGGAAGACAGACTGTGGTTTCTCATCATTAGAAAAATTAAAGTATACAGACAGAAATGTGGTTTTGCTCCATAACTGTATCCTGTCAACTAAATATTTCATTTAGACCTAATGCCTGAGCCAAATGAGAATCTCGAGCAAAACTGCACTATTAGAATACACTTAATTATTGATTCAGCCAGGCAAAAAATAAAAAATAAAGAAACCGGGCGGTACTCTAATTCCTCTTATCAAGCATCTCGAGTGCTAATATGCACTTGAACAGCTGCTATTATCCTGGGGAGCCCACTGCCTTCAGCTGCAAAATGTACAACTTCACACCAGCCACATGGAGCCAGACTGAAGGCGACAACGGAAACACATCCTTTTTTTCCAGGCTCAATTCCTCTCTCGGGGAGAGGAGGGGGCAGAGGTCCTATGGTCACCACCAAAAGGGGAGCCTCCCCTTTCACTTCTTTCTGACTTCCTATCTCATATGTGTAGAAAATGTCACATTATTTCAGTGGTTCCCAACCCGGGATTTATAGACATGACCCCAAATACTGCTCCTGTGCTATCTAAATGTCCTCTCTTTCACTTGATTAAAATTAACAAAGACAATGGTTTATGATCCTAGCGCTAAGAGGGACTGTGGGCACCATCTGATTCAACTCTTTCATTGATGCAGATGGAATATTGAGACTAGGAAGCTGAGGTGATGAGCCCAAGGACTCATCGTATCAGTGGAAATAAGAATTAATTTAGCTTCATCTACAACATGTTGTTGGTGAAGGGAGAGGAGAGTAGAGAGGAGTTGGAAGGGGAATATGGAGATATTGTTAGCTGTGATGTGTGTGTGTGTGACTGGATGCTGTTGTGTTATATAACATGTCTGTAAAAAGACATTGCTGGCATGTCAGTCTCAAAAACTTAAAAATGCAGCTTTTTTTGGTACTTTTTTTTCCTAGCCATATTATATAACTTCTCTTCTTATAGCTTTATTATTTTAGCCACCATAATTCCTCTGTTTATCCATTCACTTTTCCATCATTCCATTCACAAAGCTGCCATTCAGTTTCACCTCTTTTCTCCCTCCCTCCCTCCGGTCCTTCCTTCCTTCTCTCCCTCCTCCCTTCCTTCCATCTGTCTGTCCATCCATCTAGCTACCCACCCATTTATTTATCCCAGAAGCACTTATTGAAGCCCTACCAAGTACAAGATATTGAAACATAATTCTTCACAAGTAATACTGCTTTGTTAAGAGTGTCTTCCTAGGAGCACCCTGGGGGAAGGCACTATGTTCTAAGTCACTTAACAGAATGAAAATAAGGAGTTTTCTGACAGATATGTGCCCAGTGAGACATTTATGACCAAAGCTGAGGAAATTTAAAGATCTCCTGAAGACCGAGGTGGTAGAACTAAAAAGTTGGAAGGAGCCTACAAAGACCATCTTGTTCCTACCTCAGCTTTCAGGGAACTTTTGACCTAAATCCTACCATCTCATCCAAATGGCCTCTTTAATGTTCCCATGGATGGTGTGAATTCAAGTTTCCCTTGCTTTGGGGTGACCAAAGGTGTCAGTTTGCCCAGGACTGAGATTTCCCATCAAATGAGAGTGGTACCTACTTCCTTTGTTAAAACAGCTCCTTCTATTTATAGGAGGAGCTGTTTTCTTGTTTTTATTTATACACATCCTTCTTAACTCAGGTTCTGCCACTCTACAGAGGTTTATATAGCTCCTTTTTCTTCTTTAAAATGTCACTGCAATTAGACTCCTTGCCAAACCACTCGTATTTGTACAGTAAAGTTACACTGGCCAGTCGTTTTCACTAGTGTATGAACATCACTGTGGAATCTCTAGCTACACTGGAAACTTCTCAGGTGAAGGGACTTGCCTAAATTCTGTCTTGTGTCCTGTTTACTGCAGCTCTTGCAGAAGAAAATTCTCCACGCTGTCTAACCTAATTCCTTCCTGCTGAATTCAGTCTTACATTTCCTAGTTTCTCCTCAGAAAAGATAGCCAGGAAGTCATCGTCCCACTGATTCTAGTCTCTCTAAAACATCAAGTCAATGACTAAAACCCTTCCTGTCCTTTCACTCTCTCTTCTTCCTGACTGTCTTTCCTTTGGTCTGTCTTCCAAGGCACCACTTCTTTCCCACGTTGTTTCTTGTTTCCCTTTATATTCTTTAAATGAGGAGTCCAGGCTGGACATGGTGTCTAAAGGGAGACTGGCCAGGGGACGTGGCCACTGTGAGCCCAGGGGGCCAACGGGCCAGGTGCTAACGAGCTCTGCCACACAATCTTGTGGAGGAAGGAGGAAGGAAAAGGCCTGGGGAGATCTAAGCCACAGCACGCTGCCTCTCAGAAGGACTGGCACGCATGGACCCAGCTTTCCTTGGGAAATCCCCACCTCCTGCCGCCAGTAGAGTCTGCGATTGCTGGTCTTGCCCTGACACTCACTTTGGCTGCCCGGGGGAGTGATGCTTCTTCTTTGCATGTTGATGTAAAAGAAAATGCCCACAGAAGCCGGAGGGACACAGGAAGCAACTTGTGTTGAAGGGACAGTTTGCGATGTTAGGAAAACAGCACTGGAGATGCAGAAGATGGGAAAAGAAAATCAATGGCTTGTGAAGACTATGCCGAGCAGCTAGGACTGGGAGCCTGGCTCTTGCCTGTGGCTGGTTGGTTGCTGTGAGCTGTGGCTGGATTTGTGTTAGAAGGCAATGGCACCCCAGCCAGTACTCTTGCCTGGAAAATCCCATGGATTGGCACGCATGGACCCAGCTTTCCTTGGGAAATCCCCACCTCCTGCCGCCAGTAGAGTCTGCGATTGCTGGTCTTGCCCTGACACTCACTTTGGCTGCCCGGGGGAGTGATGCTTCTTCTTTGCATGTTGATGTAAAAGAAAATGCCCACAGAAGCCGGAGGGACACAGGAAGCAACTTGTGTTGAAGGGACAGTTTGCGATGTTAGGAAAACAGCACTGGAGATGCAGAAGATGGGAAAAGAAAATCAATGGCTTGTGAAGACTATGCCGAGCAGCTAGGACTGGGAGCCTGGCTCTTGCCTGTGGCTGGTTGGTTGCTGTGAGCTGTGGCTGGATTTGTGTTAGAAGGCAATGGCACCCCAGCCCAGTACTCTTGCCTGGAAAATCCCATGGATGGAGGAGCCTAGTAGCCTGCAGCCCACGGGGTTGCAAAGAGTTGGAAAGGACTGAGTGCCTTCACTTTCACTTTTCACTTTCATGCATTGGAGAAGGCAATGGCAGCCCACTCCAGTGTTCTTGCCTGGAGAATCCCAGGGATAGGGGAGCCTGGTGGGCTGCCGTGTAAGGGGTCCCACAGAGTTGGACACGACTGAGGCTACTTAGCAGCTTAGTGACTCCTGAAAAGCTAGTTTCTTGACCCCCTCCCATTTCAAACCAGGAGGAAACTATGGAGGCAGTTAGGGCTCTTACAGGGGTATGGTAGGTCGATCACAAAAATGGCTGTATTTTTTGTATTCATGCCTTTTGCAAGGTGGCTTTGCAATTCTATCAGTTTTTCTATCCCTTAAATGTGGACTGAACTTTAAAGAAACTCATTTGCCAATAAAATGAAGCTGAAGTGACGGTACCAGTTCTAAGTCTAGAAGCCAAGAGCTTTTGTGTGCTTCCGCTCTCCTGTGAAGGTGGCATTGCCATGTATAGAGCCTGAGATAGCTTGCTGAATGATGAGAGGTATGTGGCCCTGTCATTCCAATGCTACAGCCAACAGCCAACCACCAGACACAAATGAGGCGTCCTGGACAAATGTTTCCTGGCCTGCCCACCAGCTGACCACAATCTCATGAGTGAACCCAGCCAAGATCAGCCAAGCCTGGCCCAAATCAGAACTACTCAGTGGACTTATGGTTTTGTGAGGAATAATAAAGGTTTTTTGCTTCAACTCACTGAATTTGGGGCAGTTTGCTATGTAGCAAGAGTGAACTGATGTAGGGATGGAGAGGGTGAAGGGGAAAGAGGTATTGTCTTCTATAATAAATCTTAAAGGAATTAGAACAAATCTAGCTCTTAACTGCACACAGGAATCTCCATGATGTGGACTCCTTGCATCTTTGACTTTACTTCTTGCTACTAATACACTCTTCCCTCCTTATTTGCCTAGCTCCTCCCTCCCTCATACACACACCAAGCTTCAGCCTTCCTGGGCTCCTTGTAAGAGTTTGAGCTCTGCTTTCAATTCTCCTCTTTCCCCTTCCTGGTACATTGTCCCATTTTTCATCTTCTTTCCTTTGCCTGTCTGATTCCTGCTCAGTCCTCAGGCTTCAGCTTAGCTGTCTCTTCCATAGAGTATTATCTTGTCTCTGTTCCTTAGTTCTCTTTAATGTTGTCTCTTTTAACACTTACCACATTATATTGAGGTCTGAAGGCCTCTCTTTCCTTCGAGGACCATTGTTCTCTGATTCAGAACTGATCGAAGCTAAGGTCCTAACTCTGAAAAATTAAATCATGTGGTTGAGCATCCACATGTTTGAAAGCACCAGGTGATTCTGATATGCAGTCAAGGCTGAGAACTACTGTGGTCTAGTCTATTTGTGAAAAGGTGTGTGTGTGAAGGGAGTGGGCCCTGTCATCCAAAGCTGCAGCTACTTCTCCATTTCTCTTTGGTTCTGTTTGGAGTTCCATCTGTGACCAACCATGGTCTGGAATTTCAAGGGTCTTTACTTTCTCGGTGACATGCTCTGCTGTCATCCTGGTCTCAACAGAGAAGTCATGTGAAGATGAGGTTTCTCTTTGTTGTCCTGTCCAATAATTTACACAAAACCACAAACAGAGGCTATCTTGGTATCACATATTTTACTGAAGGGATAAAACACAAGGCAGAGGGGTAGCACACAGTAAAGAATTTAAAACAAATTCTAGCTTGGCTTGAAAAGTTCCTGGGATTTTCCCACCACCATCACCTTCTCTGACTTTTGCCTCTTCTTGTTGTTGGGTTCTTTTCCCAAATGTGTTTGGCTTTCCCAATTTATATTCCTTCTAGCATCTTTACTCTTCCTGCTTGGACTACTGAAATAGATTAAAACTCCTCTTTAAAATGCAGAGCAGGGGGACTTCCCTGGTGTCCAGAGGTTAAGAATTCACCTTACAATGCAGCAAACACAGGCTTGATCCCTAGAGGGAACTAAGAACCCACTAAGAACCCACTAGCAACTGTTAGACTCACTCCTCCTGGCAGGTCAGGATCTGGACCTGACTTTTTTCCACATATGATCCATCAAGGTGCATTGCTAAACAGAAGAGAGCTCTTTACTTTTCATGAATTCTGACTCAAGCTTTAACAGAAAAGCTACTGTCTTCTCTGCTACCTATAACCTTTGCCTGACTACTTACTGGTCTCCGCAGTGAATAGTGAGCCACTTAGGGGTTGGTTCAAATGGTCGTGTTCACCAATGAGTTCTTAGAGCCAAGCTCAGATCAGAGGAGGCCCTCAAGCAATATTTGCTGCATGAACGATGCTTGAATGAAAGAAAACAAGGGATTGTATGAACCAATTTAAAGCTCAGCCAAGGAATGTGTCTGAACCTGTTAGAGGGAAAACACTTGATGGGGGGGATCCTTGAAGACTACCAAGGGTCAGAAACTGGGGGAACTGGGGAAGTGCAGTTCAGCTGTTGGGAAAAAGCTGTTCAGATCTATTAGGAAAAAGCTGAGATTGAAATAAGCCAAGCTAAAGTGTCCTAAAATGAATAGCTTAGAATGAAGGAGGGGACAAAAGCAAGGGTGAGAGTGGGAAAAAGTGAGAGACAGACTCAGGGACTGAGGGATCCCTAAGTCATGTGGACCTTTTGCTCCAGGGACAGAGGGCAGGAGAACTAGAGCAAAGCTGGGGAGGGCAATGAGTACTTCATCCCCTAAAACACTATTTCAGAATCATTTCCCTTTTCTCTAGTACAAATTTAGATATGTATATTTGCATACACACACAATCACACACACTTATGTATGGATTCCTTGGATCAGACTTTTAAGATCAGATGTGTCCGAGGAAACCATAATCGAAAGAGACACATGTACCCCAATATTCATCGCAGCACTGTTTATTAACAGCCAGGACATGGAAGCAACTTAGCTGTCCATCAGCAGACAAATGGATAAGAAAGCTGTGGTACATATACAGAATGGAATATTACTCAGCCATTAAAAAGAATACATTTGAATCAGTTCTAATGAGGTGGATGAAACTGGAGCCTATTATACAGAGTGAAGTAAGCCAGAAAGAAAAACACCAATACAATATACTAATGCATATATATGGAATTTAGTAAGATGGTAATGATAACCCTATATGTGAGACAGCAAAAGAGACACAGATGTATAGAACAGTCTTCTGGACTCTGTGGGAGAAGATGACGGTGGGAAGATCTGAGAATAGCATGGAAACATGTATATTATCATATATGAAACAGATCACCAGTCCAGGTTCGATGCATGAGACAGGGTGCTCAGGGCTGGTGCACTGGGATGATCCAGAGGGATGGGATGGGGAAGGAGGTTGGGTGAGAGTGGGAAAAAGTGAGAGACAGACTCAGGGACTGAGGGATCCCTAAGTCATGTGGACCTTTTGCTCCAGGGACAGAGGGCAGGAGAACTAGAGCAAAGCTGGGGAGGGCAATGAGTACTTCATCCCCTAAAACACTATTTCAGAATCATTTCCCTTTTCTCTAGTACAAATTTAGATATGTATATTTGCATACACACACAATCACACACACTTATGTATGGATTCCTTGGATCAGACTTTTAAGATCAGATGTGTCCGAGGAAACCATAATCGAAAGAGACACATGTACCCCAATATTCATCGCAGCACTGTTTATTAACAGCCAGGACATGGAAGCAACTTAGCTGTCCATCAGCAGACAAATGGATAAGAAAGCTGTGGTACATATACAGAATGGAATATTACTCAGCCATTAAAAAGAATACATTTGAATCAGTTCTAATGAGGTGGATGAAACTGGAGCCTATTATACAGAGTGAAGTAAGCCAGAAAGAAAAACACCAATACAATATACTAATGCATATATATGGAATTTAGTAAGATGGTAATGATAACCCTATATGTGAGACAGCAAAAGAGACACAGATGTATAGAACAGTCTTCTGGACTCTGTGGGAGAAGATGACGGTGGGAAGATCTGAGAATAGCATGGAAACATGTATATTATCATATATGAAACAGATCACCAGTCCAGGTTCGATGCATGAGACAGGGTGCTCAGGGCTGGTGCACTGGGATGATCCAGAGGGATGGGATGGGGAAGGAGGTGAGAGGGGGGTTCAGGATGGGAAACACATGTAAACCCATGGCTGATTCATATCAATATATGGCAAAAACCACTACAATATTGTAAAGTAATTAGCCTCCAACTAAAAAAAAAAAAGAAATGTATTCAACAACAACAAAAACAAAAAGATTTGGTGTGAAAATGCATCTGACAGTCAGAACAATTGTTTTCCCTTTGCAGAAGGACCGTGATGGAGTTCTTAAGAGAACTGAGTTTTGGAGTCAGTACCTAGTGCTGGCTCCACCTCTCAGCAATTGCAGTACTTTAGGATGGAAAACTGCTGGACCCTTAGCTTCTGCAAGTCTTAACAGTCAAATCACATCATCTCCTGCACATGTTTACTAGGAACCTTAGCCAGAAAAAATCTGTAAGGCACTTAGCATAGCCCTTGCACTCAGTGAATGAAACTATATTTAACAAATGCTCTCTGACTGTTGACTCTGTGTCTGATGCTTTGCTAGGCTGGAGGCACATGAAGAATAAAGCTGTAGTCAGAGGAGTTGATGGGTAAAGACATCCTGTATATATTTCTCTTGTATATACTATCTGAGGCCAGGAGGTAGCCATTGGGATTTATCCTGAGTCTTGCATCCAAGTATTTAAAAATTTGGTTTCTGAAGGCACTGGTGACCCTGGACTCAGAGAAGAAAAAGGTACCTCTTTCCAGGAGAGACAGTCATCTATGGGCTAGTCCATTCAGTCGCATCCTAGGTTTTCCTAGGAGATTTCCCCACCATCCAAAAACCAATGAGGTCTGACCTTGCAAGATGGACTGAGCTCCCAGCCCAGAGCAGTATGACTGCTGCTGAGGACGGGCCCATTCATAACCAGTCACAGACAGACCTGTTAGCGACTTTGCTGCAGGCGGGCTATTACTTACAATATAGTTAGTGTCGCTTAACCAAAATGGATGGGGCGCAGTGTTTGGGAGAAGAGTCCTGAATCTGACCACGAGGAAAATAAGTTACCACAGTGGCAGGCTGGTCTAGGGAGTCAGAGGGCAGGGGTAGGGGCTGCCATTGAACTTGGGTCCTCCCTGTGCAATGTAATTTTTTCCTTTTTTGATAAATGTCTAAGTTTGAAGTTTCCACGGAAGGATCTGATGCGAGATTCAATATTTGCTTGGGGGAAAAGTAGACAGGGCTGCAGTGAAAGTAACAGCTATACAGGAGAAAGAGCACTGGGGGTTAGAGACAATGGTGGCATGGCCATGAGGAGCGGGTAGTGCAAGCGGTAACTGGAAGCTTCTCAAAGCCCTTCTGTCTACATAGCTAGTCTATTTCTGCCACCTTAAGGGTCTAGAGGAGAGTGAAAAAGTTGGCTTAAAGCACAACATTCAGAAAACTAAGATCATGGCATCCGGTCCCATCACTTCATGGCAAACAGGTGGGGAAACAGTGAAAGACTTTATTTTGGGGGGAGGGCTCCAAAATCACTGCAGATGGTGACTGCAGCCATGAAATTAAAAGACGCTTACTCCTTGGAAGGAAAGTTATGACCAACCTAGACAGCATATTAAGAAGCAGAGACATTACTTTGCTAACAAAGGCCCATCTAGTCAGTTCAGTACAGTTCAATCATTCAGTTGTGTCCAACTCTTTGTGACCCCATGAATCACAGCACGCCAGGCCTCCCTGTCCATCACCAACTCCTGCAGTTCACTCAGACTCATGTCCGTCAAGTCGGTGATGCCATCCAGCCATCTCATCCTCTGTCATCCCTTCTCCTCCTGCTCCCAATCCCTCCCAGCATCACAGTCTTTTCCAATGAGTCAACTCCGCGTCAGGTGGCCAAAGTACTGGAGTTTCAGCTTTTGAATCAGTCCTTCCAAAGAACACCCAGGACTGATCTTCTTTAGAATGGACTGGTTGTATCTCCTTGCAGCCCAAGGGACTCTCAAGAGTCTTCTCCAACATCACAGTTCAAATGCATCAGTTCTTCGGTGCTTAGCCTTCTTCACAGTCCAACTCTCACATCTACTGGAAAAATAGCCTGACTAGATGGACTTTTGTTGGCAAACTAACGTCTCTGCTTTTGAACATGCTATCTAGGTTGGTCATAACTTTCCTTCCAAGGAGTAAGTGTCTTTTAATTTCATGGCTACAATTACCATCTACAGTGATTTTGGAGCCCCCCTCCAAAATAAAATCTGCCACTGTTTCCCCATCTATTTCCCATGAAGTGATGGGACCAGATGTCATGATCTTAGTTTTCTGAATGTTGAGCTTTAAGCCAACTTTTCACTCTCTTCTTTCACTTTCATCAAGAGGCTTTTTAGTTCCTCTTCGCTTTCTGCCATAAGGGTGGTGTCATCTGCATATCTGAAGTTATTGGTATTTCTCCCAGCAATCTTGATTCCAACTTGTGCTTCTTCCAGTCCAGCGTTTCTCATGATATACTCTGCATATAAGTTAAATAAGCAGGGTGACAATATACAGCCTTGAGATACTCCTTTTCCTATTTGGAACCAGTCTGTTGTTCCATGTCCAGTTCTAACTGTTGCTTCCTGACCTGCATATAAGTTTCTCAAGAGGCAGGTCAGGTGGTCTGGTATTCTCATCTCCCTCAGAATTTTCCACAGTTTATTGTGATCTACACAGTCAAAGTCTTTGGCATAGTCAATAAAGTAGAAATAGATGTTTTTCTGGAACTCCTCTTGCATTTTCGATGATCCAGCGGATGTTGGCAATTTCATCTGTGGTTCCCCTGCCTTTTCTAAAACGAGCTTGAACATCTGGAATTTCACAGTTCACATATTGCTGAAGCCTGGCCTGGAGAATTTTGAGCAGTATAGGGTATCAATTTTGGGGCCAGCTATTATTATTTCTCTCTGAGCAAAGCAGTGAACCAGGTACATATGGTACCTGTTTTCATGGAGCATGCATATGGTGCCATTTGGGAAGATATTCCATTCATTGAAGTTAACTGGATTTCCTGTAACTTCCAACAACTGATTAATCCTTCCCTATCAATTAATAACCACTACCATCTCCCCAAACACACACACAAGGCTTCTGAATTTCAGTTTTCTTTAACTGTTCCTCATGACTTATGAGTTAGGATGAGCACCCTCTTCCTCTGTCTTCTACCACCAGAGATTAGAGTGATAAGAAATTAGCATTTGGTTCCAGAGTTATTTTTCCAAGAAAATAATATATTAGTTAGGGTAACTCTTGCTGCTGTAACAAATAAGTCCCCCAAATCTGGCTTAGCACAATAGATATTTGTTTCCTTATTCACTTAATAACTTAATTCTGGAAGCCATTTGCTGATGGTATTTAGAGTTCAAAGTCCTTTGGTATGTTTCTGTTCATGCCTAGGGACTTTGAAACCCTCTGCATTTGGCTGGTGGACTAGAAAAAAGAGATTGTAGGACGTACATTCGCTTCTTAAGCTCCAAGACTTAAAGGTGTTGCTATCACTTCTGTTTGCATTCCAGTGGTAAGGATTTTTGTCATATGGTCCTTCCTAGTTTCAAGTGAGGCTAAGAAATTATAATTCCTAATTGGCAAAACTGTTTTCCAGGATCAAATCTCTAGGACAGAAGCCAGCTATCTCTGCAACAAATAAGGCCAAATTTATGTCAATAAGAGCCATATGCTTTTGAAGGTTGATGGGCGGTCTTTGGAAGGGAACTGTCCTTGTGACAAACTTAATTTGAGGATCTTCTCCAAGCCTTCTTCCACAATATTTGCAGCATAGGGTTTATCTTTCTCCCCCATTGTGGAGCCAGTAGAACCTGAGCAGAGGAGAATGTCTAAGGCTGCAGAATGTAAAAGTCAATGAACTGGAGACTGACCCTTTTTCAGTTTAGTCTCCAGAATAGGCACATGGGACAGAAATACTAGTTCAGGGAGGAATTAGAGGGCAAGGACTATGAGAAAGAAGATGAGCAGAGAGGCGAATGTAGGAAAGTTAGAGCACTTATGTGGGATGCCTCCTGAAGGCTTAAGTCCCCACCCCTTTATGTGGTATTAGAGACAAGGAAGCTTAAATCATGCTCTATTTCCCCTTTTCTCTTTACTTTTTTCCTTTCTTCTTTGGGGACAATCACTTAAACCTTTTACCAAAGAACTGTTAAATGTCCATGGGATCCAATGTTTTTGATTAAGACAAGTAGGCTATGTGGTATTCAGAATGGGTAAAATGTAGACCTCCTCTTCCATCTGAGGACAAGCATCAGCCCACACCCTGGGCCTGAAGTAATCAAAAGTGAGAAATAACTAAGAGCAGATCATTAACTTGAGAGCTATAAAGTCAGTTCTCTCAGTGCTTATCGCCTCAAAGCAATCACTATAGAGAGGTTCTGAAAGCAATGGGAGTTTCCAGTCCATTATATTCTGACCATTATTCTGTTACTGCTTGCTATTATTTCACTGAAGGCACTGGATGTGTGTGTTTAGTTGCTCAGTCGTGTCCAACTCTTTTGTGACCACATGGACTGTAGTGGTCTCCTCTGTCCATAGGATTCTCCAGTTAAGAATACTGGAGTGGGTAGTCATTCCCTTCTCCATGGGATATTTCTTACTCAAGGGTCAAACCCAGGCTTCCTACATTGCAGGCAGATTCTTTACCATCTGAACCACCTGGGAAGCCCATGGCATTGAAATGGAGCACAATTAGCCTTATGTGTGTGGACAGTTCTGCGCACAGAAGGCTGAGATGATCAACTCCATTACTCAGGATACTACATTTCTATTAATGGTACAATGGTTTTGTTAAAAGTCATGTACCATACTATTACATAATGAGCTTACATCAACTAATCCCCCATGTTGTAATTTGAGTCATAACTGAGAAGTTATCTCCTCATTAAAGATCTTGCTGTAAAAGATTCTTCTAAATATCTGGAACAATGTCTTTATAGTTGCTTAAACACTGACAATCAAATCACAGATTGAAGGAGATATTCCTGTGGAATGAATCTTAGCTATAAACTAACTTTTAATACTTAAAAAAGAGTATGTGTAAAACATTTAGTTGGCTCATTTTAACTACATGTCTTTTTTTTTTTTTTTTTTAATTCATTTGACTGCTCCAGGTCTTAGTAGCTGCATGTGGGATCTAGTTCCATGACTGGGGATTGAACCTGGACCCCTTGCATTGGGAACCTGAAGTCTTAGTTACTGGACCACCAGGGAAGTTCCAGTGAATGTCTTTTTATAGACTGGTTGAAAGAATAAAATACACATTCCAAAACAAACAAACAAACAAACAAACAAACCGTAGAAAACTTAGAGTTCTCTTTGAAGTGACAGGATTTCTAAATGGCTTACAGTCATTTTCCTTGTGAGATCATAATAAGATAATAAAACTCAATTGAAAACATATGATTGAAAGTATGATTTAACTTGAATACAGATATCTTAGAAATATGTTGAAAGTTCTGAATTTGGACTAAAGAAGCAAGGTCAAACATGGACCTAAACATGTAAATATTGGAAAAAAATCAAATTATGCTGGAATTTTAAAAAGTCAATTTAACAAAAATTTTAAGCTCACGCTACATAAACACAATGCTGAATGTTAGTTGCACAGTTGTGTTTGACTCTTTGTGATCCCATGGACTGCAGCCTTCCCAGCTCCTCTGTCCATGGAATTCTCCAGGCAAGAGGACTAGAGTGGGTTGCCATTTCCTTCTCCAGGGAATCTTCCCAACCCAGGAATCAAACCAAGATCTCCTGCACTGCAGGCAGATTCTTTACTAACTGAACCACTAGCTAAAGCAGCCACTTTTAAGAAAACATATGAAAAAAGAGTTACATAACAATTGTCTGCTTCCATTTTTCCCGAATCTTTTCAAGGGTAGTTCTTCTCTTTCATTTTGGTACCAAAGAAATTAAAGGTAGAGTCATCAATAGAAGGGGGTGAGTGAAGGTTGTGTGGGGTTAATTTGATAGAGAGAAATGTTAGAAGCTTGATGAGACAGAAATGGACATGAAGCAGTTATTCTGGAGAGTGGGAAAGGAACATTCTAGGGAATGGTAGCTCAGCATCCCTTTGGTCATTTGCATTCTTGAACTCAGAGTGTTCCGTCAGTACAGCATACTTTTCCACTGATAGCTGCTCTGGAGCAGAGTGGAAGAAGCCAAGGACTGTATCTGACAAGGACTGGGGTTTTTCTGGATAACACGATGTAGAGAGGGAAAGACGAAGAGAGCTAATGAATACTCATAAAGATGTGTTTAGATTGATGAACCGCAGAATCAAGCTGAGTATTAGAAAGTATTTAGACAAAAGGATTAATGTTCTCAATAAAGGGAAACAATTAAAGGAGTAAAGGTATTATGGTATGTGAGATGGAAGGATGAAGATGGGAGTCGAAAAGAAAGATGCCTGAAAGTGAGATTTTGAGGGTGATGTAAGTGAGGACGAGGTCAAGATCATGGCCATGGAGTGGTTTACAGAGGAGAGAAGATAAAGAGCTAAAAAGGGTTTTGGTTGGGTCATCCACATGCATATTGAGAGCCAAGGAAGGCGTGGGGAAGAATATAATCATCCAGACGTAGGAGTCTTCAGTGAACAAGAAGAGATGAACAATGGGGAGCCTGGGGGTGGCAGGAGAAGAGTTGTACAGTTTGATGCCATAAATTCCAAACTTAAATCCCATTTCTTTAAAAAGGATTTCTCTAACCATTAATATCCATGCTCTCCCACATGAGTCTATTTCTTTATAGTACATCATATCACTTATCATTTACTTCTTAAGTTTGTATGGAAAGTGAAAACCTTAGTTGCTCAGTTGTGTCAGACTCTCTGCAGGGGAGACTGACTTCCATGCGTCAGACTCCCATGGACGCAGGTTCCCCAAGGAGCCTACCAGGCTCCTTTGCTCATGGAATTCTCCAGGCAAGAATACTGGAGTGGGTTGCCATTCGCTTCTCCAGGAGATTTTCCCAACCCAGGGATCGAACCCAGGTCTCCTGCATAGCAGGCAGATTCTTCACCACCTGAGCCGCCAGGGAAGTGTTTGCGTGGATCCCTCTCCAGAATGGGAGCCTACTGAGAGCACGGCCTTGTCACCTGGGTCATCACGATCTCCTGGAGACCTAGAACGGTAACGGCCACATCTTGGGCACTGCTGACTGAGGAACACAAATGAATAAATGAATGAAACTGCTGATTAGGATTTAAAATGTGTCATGAGCTGTGTTAATCATTAAGGAAAAGACAAAGATTTCTAATATTACTAGTTTTCTTTAGGAAGCTTTTATTCTATAGGGAAGTTTCGTTTTTGAAATGGGTGAAACACTAGGAAATATCTGACATGTACCCTATGTGTGATACAAACTGTTCTTTTCCAAGGTACAAGTCAGGTGGTCCCCCTGTTTTGACTCAGAAGTCACATCTTGAAGGAGGCCTCCCTACCTCACCCTCTAGACTGGGTCAGGTGCCCTGTTACATCTTATCATCATATCTTCAACTTTTATCACCAGATGACTTAAATAACTATATAACTGACCTTTAAATGCGTGTTTCCCCTCTGAACATGTAAGCTCCATGAGGAGAGGAAGCTTCTACCTTTTCTCACACTGTCACCTCAGACTTTGTTCACAGATGACTAGAGTGACCCTCTCATAGGACAAGTACCCTAACGACAGAGCAACATGCAAGAAATGTCATACAAATGACAGAGATTTCCTTAAGATTCGCTGACAAAGCAGGTACGCAATCCTGGATCTCCTGTTACACAACACTCTTTCAGCCAACAAATCTATCAAGCTCTATAACCAGCTCTTTCAGTTTCATATGAAAATTAGAGGATTGGGTATTATTTCTATATTACATATTAGGGCCTTATTTACACAGTTGTTTTGTTTGGAAAAGACTAATAGAAATGATTATTTAATTCAGATTTTACCTATTCCATTTCTAGCTAACAATATCTCATTCTTAGAATTCATGTATTCAAGACTCCTTTTCTAATGATCTCAGTGGGCGACTTATTCTCTGGTTGATTTTTCTTCTGCCTTACTGAAAGGCCAAGTAGCTATAAATCCTATGGACAACTGCTGTTCCTCCCGCTACCAGGCAGTTAGGTGACGGCAGATGACACAGTGGATCATATTAACAAGGCAGCCAGAATCCATTAGCTTTCTGGTAAATTTTCCAGCACAATCTAGACAGTGGATACACTTGCTATATGGGGTTTAGTCCTCTCAATGTTATTGCTTGTATAACTGAATGATTTCTATGATTATCACGAAATACTTTCCAGTGACCATCATTATGTTCTTTGATACAGCTTAATGAGCTTTTGAGGCTTTGTCGTCTACACATTCTTGATATCAAGTACAGTTTTATTTGCTTATGTTATATTCCTTTTTAGTAAAGCACACTTGCGAAGCTGAAAATATCCCTGTCATTCTCACAGACAATTAGTTGGAATTATTACTTGGGCATATCATTTCTGGAGGGGTTGGTGATATCTACCAAGTTTTTAACTGCTCATACAATTTGACTTTGCAATCTCACTTCTAGGAAATAGTCCTAGAAAAATGTTGTTAGCTTTGTACAAAAAATGTGCATATGAGGATGTTCACTGCAACCACTTGAAATAGGGAAAAAACAAAACTGAAAACAACTTCAACATCTATTCATAGAGAAGAGTTAAATAAATTATGATACACTTACACATACATAGAAAATGCTATGCAGTTCTCCGGAATGAGACAGAACTAAATGTACTGACTGAAAGAAATACAACTTTTAGTAAGTAAAAATAAATCACAAGATAAAAAGCGTATTATCCCATTTGCACACCAAGGGAGTGTGCATGTTCAGGTGTGTATAAACTTATCAAACAGCTAATAGTGGTTACCTCTAATGCAGGGTTTTAAACTTTGAGTTCAGTGCTACTTTGTTATGGGGCTCTATCCTGTGAAGCATCGCATGACAGTAACATCCTTGGCTTTTAGCTAATCGAAACCAGCAGCATCCCCACCACCCCATAGTGGGGTGACTACCCAAAATGTTGCCATTGTACTGTGGCATTCCCAATGTTGCCATTTGTACTGTGAGGGACAAAATCACCTCTGACTGAAACTGCTACTATAGTGAGTGGGGTAGGAGCAATTGACTTTGAAGGGGGACTAGATAGATATACAGACACAGTTATTTATATGTCACACATGGAAGATTTCTTAAAACAAGTATTTCTTTTGTTGCTATTAATTTTTATAATGAATTATCATTCTCATAGGCTCACTCAGAATCGCATTACCTATGTATCCAACTAATTCTCAAATTTCTTCCCCATTTTGTGAAGATACCTAAAATAATTATATAAATTTTACCAAGGAGTCTGATAAGAAAAGCTACACTTTAACTTGTCTTGCAAGTATCTTAAGGCAATTTATTCTCTTATAAAGAGTGAACTCCGGGAGCTGGTGATGGACAGGGAGGCCTGGCGTGCTTCAATTCATGGGGTCACAAAGAGTCGGACATGACTGAAAGACTGAACTGAACTGAACTGAACTGAAAGTAGGAATAATGACAATTATTTCACAGGGTTTCTATGTTATGTATAATAACAGACACATTGATGTAGCCAACTTCCCCCATTCTGTTCTATAGTATATTTAGCATCTAAATTATTTAGATATAAGGGTTATTTTTGAGGAGGTTGAAATAGACTTTATGAGAACAAGGATGTTGCCCAATCTCTTTCCCCACCATAGTCCCAGTACCTAGACCAGTGCCCTGCACAAAGTCTGAGATCAGTATACATGTGTTTATCTACCTCACATTCCACACAAATGAACAACTATGTCTAATCTAAAACACTAGTTGTTGAGTGATGTGTTGACTTAAGCATTTTAAAGTTATATATACAGTTAACACAATCGGAATGAAGTAAAACTAATATATTTATCATAATCCTTATAAATGAACAATAGTAGCTTAAAAATAACGAGTCTGAGATTTCATTAAGTGCGTGTTACATTACAAAATTATCACGTGTATCATTTTATATATATTTGCATAGCTTGGTAAAGGAAATTTTTTGAAATGATATCACTTTTCTTTGCAAGACTAGTTATGCTAGGTGGATTCAATCCATAGAATAAGAATCAAAAAGAACTTCTGAGGTCATGCAATCTAACCTCATGTATCAAGTAGGGATCAGATTTCGAGTAGTTTCAACAAAAGACAGGCGGCTATTTCATAACTCTAGATTCTCTAAAATCCATTAAGACGTGGAAGAAATCTCAGAGAAAAATGTCCTGTCTGGGTCTAGTGCCTCTTGGTTTTATTCGACCACATAATGAGTCCTCTTGGTGGTCACCTGTCTACTGCTAAATTAATAAAATCTTCTGGATCTAAAATGATGAATAGTTCTTATGATGCTGTAGGAGATGGAATCCATATGTTTGACCTAGATAGAGCGTAAAGGAAAGTAGCGGGCACATCTGGTGATGACTGATAAGCCCCACGACTTTCATCAAGCCTTACCCTTCCTTGTGAAGCATCAGAAAAATGCTCCCAAGCTACGCTGCACTGCTGAAGTTGTGGGGATCTGCTAATGCAAGTATTTATCTCCTGACCCTGTGCCCAAGAGACCCCAAGACTGCCAAGATGAGCTCCTAGCCCACTAAAGGGGCATCTTAGAGGACACCTTACCTTGGGGATCTTCCTTTGTGGTTCAGAGGACAGAGAAGGAAGCAATGAAAGCAGTCAGTGTGTTGGATCTGAAATTATGTAATCTGTGTGTTTCCTGGCATTAGGCAGAACCAAAAAAAGAATCTAAGTGAAGTCATCATTTATAATATTTCTGTTTCTTTTATTGTGTAAAGGCTAAGTGACACAATTAAAAAAAACCCACTCCAGTACTCTTGTCTGGAAAATCCCATGGACAGAGCCTGCTGGGCTGCAGTCCATGGGGTCGTTAAGAGTCGGACAGGACTGAGCGACTTCACTTTCACTTTCCTGCATTGGAGAAGGAAATGGCAACCCACTCCAGAGTTCTTGCCTGGAGAATCCCAGGGATGGGGGAGCCTGGTGGGCTGCCATCTATGGGGTCGCACAGAGTCGGACACGACTGAAGCGACTTAGCATTAGCATAGCCATTTTAAAATCTACAGTTCAGTAACATGAATTAAGTTCACAATGTTATACAATCATCACTACTATCTTTTTCCATAATGATTCATCATCCCAAACAGAAACTGCACCCTTTATGTAATAACTCCCTATTTCCCCCTCCCCTCACTCCCTGGTAGCATCTAATCAAGTTTCTGTCTCTATGCCTTCATAAATAATACTGATTTTAATAGTACTGTTTAATATTTATTTAGTAATCCCAGGGATGGGGGAGCCTGGTGGGCTGCCATCTATGGGGTCGCACAGAGTCGGACACGACTGAAGCGACTTAGCATTAGCATAGCCATTTTAAAATCTACAGTTCAGTAACATGAATTAAGTTCACAATGTTATACAATCATCACCACTATCTTTTTCCATAATGATTCATCATCCAAACAGAAACTGCACCCTTTATGTAATAACTCCCTATTTCCCCCTCCCCTCACTCCCTGGTAGCATCTAATCAAGTTTCTGTCTCTATGCCTTCATAAATAATACTGATTTTAATAGTACTGTTTAATATTTATTTAGCACTTAGTATGTGCCAGGCATTGTGCTGTTTCACTTGAATTAGCTCAGCTAGTACTCATAACCACCATAATGGTACTTGGTTAATTGCTTCTCACCAAGAAGGCAGTTGAGATTAAGAAAGATGCTACTGCTCACTCAAGGACCAAATAGCCTTAGGCCCTGGACCTGGAAGAGTGAACTCTAGCATCTGGACTCCCAGACTCACACTTCTGCCTACATTTTGGAAACTGAGTTTGTGCTCATTCCTCTCAGTTCAGTGAAAAACGAACCATCTGACTCCAAAAAACTCTTTTTATGGCATTTAAACTCAAAGAGAAAGATGAAAAAGTATGCTCTAGACAGTCTTTACAAGTCCAAAGAAGCTCTAGTTTTAAGCCATGCTGGCTAAAAAAGTACATCCATTAAGGTTCATTTTAAGGACTATTCTTGATTTTCTTTGTAACAACCAAAGCAAGCCAAAACTTCTTTACCAGAATGTCTGTCAAAGTCCTCCCCATAGAAACTGTGCACAGATTTGCACAGAAACATTTTCTGGAAGTTGCCAACTGGCTCCAACTCACTACACACCCTGCCTGTTGCTCAATTGACTGGTGTCCACTTTCAGTCTCACTTGATTCTTTTACCCGTTACATTTGAGAAAATATCCCTGCTTCTCTCTCTTCATACTCCCCTTGTTGAGTCACTCAACTTATAACTCAGAGAGTAAAATATACTCACCTCAACCAATCTATAAATACTGATTTATCCTTTTGTACAAACAGCAGTTTGCCTTGGAAATGAACAGAGATCATTATGTCATTTGTGAGATTGCATCCAAGTACTGCATTTCATGATGATGTGATCACTCATCTAGAGCCAGACATCTTGGAATGTGAAGTCAAGTGGGCCTTAGAAAGCATCATTACAAACAAAACTAGTGGAGGTGATGGAATTTCAGTGGTGCTGTTTCAAATCCTGAAAGATAATGCTGTTAAAGTGCTGCATTCAATATGCCAGCAAATTTGGAAAACTCAGCAGTGGTCACAGAACTGGAAAAGGTCCGTTTTCATTCCAATTCCAAAGAAAGGCAATGCCAAAGAATGCTCAAACTACCACACAATTGCATTCATCTCACATGCTAGTAAAGTAATGCTCAAAATTCTCCAAGCCAGGCTTCAGCAATACGTGAACCGTGAACTCCCTGATGTTCAAGCTAGTTTTAGAAAAGGCAGAGGAACCAGAGATCAAATTGCTAACATCTGCTGGATCATGGAAAAGGCAAGAGAGTTCCAGAAAAACATTTATTTCTGCTTTATTGACTATGCCAAAATCTTTGTGTGGATCACAATAAACTGGAAAATTCTGAAAGAGATGGGAATACCAGACCACCTGACCTGCCTCTTGAGAAATCTGTATGCAGGTCAGGAAGCAACAGTTAGAACTGGACATGGAGCAACAGACTGGTTCCAAATAGGAAAAGGAGTACGTCAAGGCTGTATATTGTCACCCTGCTTATTTAACTTCTATGCAGAGTACATCATGAGAAACGCTGGGCTGGTAGAAGCACAAGCTGAAATTAAGATTGCCAGGAGAAATATCAATAACCTCAGATATGCAGATGACACCACTCTTATGGCAGAAAGTGTAGAAGAACTAAAAAGCCTCCTGATGAAAGTGAAAGAGGAGAGTGAAAAAGTTGGCTTAAAGCTCAACATTCAGAAAACTAAGATCATAGCATCTGATCCCAACACTTCATGGGAAATAGATGGGGAAACAGTGGAAACAGTGGCTGACTTTATTTTGAGGGGCTCTAAAATCAGTGCAGATAGTGATTGCATGCATGAAACTAAAAGACACTTACTCCTTGGAAGGAAAGTTATGATCAACCTAGATAGCATGTTAAAAATCAGAGACATTACTTTGACAACAAGTCTGTCTAGTTAAGGCTATGGTTTTTCCAGCAGTCATGTATGGATGTGAGAGTTGGACTACAAAGAAAGCTGAGTGCCGGAGAATTGATGCTTTTGAACTGTGGTGTTGAAGATTCTTGAGAGTCCCTTGGACTGCAAGGAGATCCAACCAGTGCATCCTAAAGACCAGTCCTGGGTGTCCACTGCAGTTGAAGATGAAACTCCAATATATTGGCCACCTGATGCAAAGAGCTGACTCATTTGAAAAGACTCTGATGCTGGGAAAGATTGAAGGCAGGAGGAGAAGGGGATGACAGAAGATGAGATGACTGGATGGCATCACCAACTCAATGGAGATGAATTTGAGTAAAATCTCGAAGTTGGTGATGGACAGGGAGGCCTAGTGTGCAGCGGTTCATGGGGTTGCAAAGAGTCAGACATGACTGAGCAACTGAACTGACTGACTAAGGCTTCTCCTGTTGCACAGAGAGTTTTGATTCTTAGGGTGGGATCTTAAGTGTCATTCTGATAAATTTCATCTTGTGTATTCTATCCTACCCTGTTAGCCTGCCTTCTGAATCTAGATTTTTTCATTAGAGTTATTAGCTATCCCTCCCAGCTGAGAGCTGTGTACAACTTTGATAAGCAAGTTTCCTGTATGCTTTAGACAGACTTTGTGATGGTCAAGTTTCAGCAGACCTCTTTTCTTCATAGAATGTTGCTAAAATGAGCTTGCTTTTCTCTGCATATGTTACTCAATAAAAGGAAAATTAGTATGCCGAATTCAAATCAGCTTGTGGATGAGCTACTACTTGCAGACAAGTTATCTGCAAATTGACTCTATTTTACTTTTTGTGTTTCTCCTGAAAGGTGGAAGGGAATATATATATATATATATACATATAAAACTTTTTGGTGCTCATTAAAATTTTTTGTTCTTATTTGAAGGCTGGTAGCTATCTCATCGGGGAAGGCAATGGCACCCCACTCCAGTACTCTTGCCTGGAAAATCCCATGGATAGGGGAGCCTGGTAGGCTGCAGTTCCATGGGGTCGCTAGGAGTCAGATACGACTGAGTGGCTTCACTTTCATTTTTCACTTTCATGCATTGGAGAAGGAAATGGCAACCCACTCCAGTGTTCTTGCCTGGAGAGTCCCAGGGGTGGGGGAGCCTCGTGGGCTGCCATCTATGGGGTCGCACAGAGTCGGACACGACTGAAGTGATTTAGTAGTAGTAGTAGCTATCTCATGGCATATTAACTTTTGAATATCCAAAGCAAGGGCTTCCCAGGTGGTTCTAGTGGTAAAGAAACTGCTTGCCAATGCAGGTGATGAAAGAGTCACAGGTTCGATCCCTGGGTTGGGAAGATCCCCTGGAGGAGGGCATGGTAACCCACTCTAATATTCTTGCCTGGAGAGTTCTGTGGACAGAGAAGGCTGATGGGCTACAGTCCCTTGGGTTGCAAAGAGTTGGACATGACTAAAGCGACTTAGCACAGCACAGCACATCCAAAGCAAAACCCTTATTTTCTATTTAAGTCAGTTCCTCCCTTAGTCTTCCTTAGTTCAGAAAATGATGCTTCCAGCCTTTCAGTTGTCCAGGCCATAAAATTTCGGCATAATCTCTGACTCTTCTTTTGCTTTCCTATCCCAAATTCAAGTCAACAGCAAATCATTTCGGTTCAACCTTTAGAATATATCCAGGACCTAATGACTTAACTGCTACTACCCTGTCCAAGCTGCTGCGATCTTTTGCCTGCTGCTAAGTTGCTTCTGTCATGTCCAACTCTGTGCGACCCCATAGATGGCAGCTCACCAGGCTCCTTTGTCCATGGGATTCTCCAGGAAAGAATACTGGAGTGGGTTGCCATTGCCTTCTCCGGATCTTTTGCCTGGGCTACTACAAAAGCCTCTTCACTTGGACCCTATTTCCATCCCTGCCCAACTGCAGTCAGTTCTTCAATTAGCAGCCAAAGTTATCCTTCAGAAAAACTGAGTCAGATCATGTCACTTCTTTGCTAAAATCCTCCAAAGTCTCCCAGCTCACTCAGAATGAAGTCCAAATGGCTTGCTATGGTCTATTGGTTGTTCAGTCATTCAGTCATGCCTGACTCTTTGCCACCCCATGGACTGCAGCACACCAGGCTTCCCTATCCTCCACTATCTCCCAGAGTTTGCTCAAGTTCATGTCCATTGAGTCAGAGATGCTATTTAACCATCTCGTCCTCCGCTCCATCTTCTCCTTTTGTCTTCAATCTTCCCCAGCAATGGTCTACAGCATCCCAAATGATCAGGCCCCTCTGATGTCTGAGAGCCCTTTCCAAGGCCTCCTCTTTGCTTACTACTCTTCAGCCACAGCTCTGGTTGTTCCTCGAATATTCCAGGCAGGAGACTTTTGTGCCAGTGTTTCCCTGCTGGAATGCTCCTTTTCTGGTTATCTGCATCATTCACTTCCTCACTTCTTTCAGGTCTTTTTATGCTACCTTACACAAAAGTGTTCTCTGATCATCCCATATAAAATAGCACATCCCACCTGAAGCACATATTATTTATTTTTAATTTTTATTTTTTGCCCTACACTACATATTTTTCCTCTTATTATGTTTCAATCTTTTATAACATTCAGCACCTGACACAGTGTATATTTGGGCTTCCCGATGGCTCAGTGGTAAAGAATCTGCTTGCCAATGCAGGAGACAGAAGACATGCAGATTTGATCCCTGGGTTGGACAGATTCCCTGGAGGAGGAAATGGCAACCTACTCCAGTATTCTTGCCTGGAGAGTCCCATGGACAGAGGAGCCTTGTGGGCTATAGTCCATAGGGTCACAAAGAATTGGACACAACTTAGCATCCGAGCACAGACAAACACGACAGAGTGTATATTGATATCTGGTTCATTGTCTGTCACCTCCCGTTAAAATATAAACTCTCTGAGGATAAAGGTGGTTTAGTTCACTGCTGTACTCCAGTTCCTAGAACATGCCTAGCACAAGTGGCTCCCCCCAAATATTTGTGGGATAAATGAGCAGATAGCATCAGCAGGGACTTAAAGTTCTCTCTCTGGCCTCAGTTTCCCAAGTTATAATACAATGTATGTTCGATAGACTTCAAATTCTGTCTGCCTTTCCAAGCTAGGGAATTCTTGCTTTAAGTGAACTCTTGAGCAAAAATCAAATAGACAGTTTCAATCAGAAAAACTTCACTTTTAATTATATTAATTAATTTTACTGAGTTCCATGTGACCCAATATTTTACTCATGGATACATATCTGGAGAAAATAAAAACACTAATTCCGAAAGAATTACATGTACCCCAATGTTTGAAGCAGCACTATTTATAGTAGCCAAGCAAACCAAGTGCTCATCAATAGATGTGATTAGAGAGATAAGATGTGATTAAATGTGATTAGATTAGATGAAGATACCGTATATACAATGGAATATTACTTAGCCATAAAAAAGAATGCTATTTGCAGCAATATGAATGAACCTAGAGAATATTACACATGGTGAAATAAACCAGAAAGAGAAAGACAAATACTGTATGATATCACTTATATGTGGCATCTGAAAAATAATACAAATGAAAGTATATGCAGAACAGAAGTAGAGAGATATAGGAAACAAAATTGTGGTTATCAAAGGGAAGAGGGAAGGGGAGAGTGACAAACCAGAAGTGGGAGATTAACAGATATAAACTGAAAGTATAAAATAGATAAGCAACAAAGATATACTATATAGCACAAGGAATCATAGTCATTATCTTGTAATAACTTTTAATGGAGTACAATCTGACAAAATACTGAATCACTATACTGTACACTATACTGAAAATAATATAATATTTTACATCAACTATACCTCAATAAAAAACTGAATTCTTCTGGTTCAAACGAGGGTAGAAAATAAGACACTCCCCTTTCCCTGTTCCATCTCTGTGTACACTTCAGAGTTTCCTCAAGAGAGAAAGCTTGAAAAACCACAAAACCAAAACATCCTATAACTCTGTCACTATAAAGACTCTCAGTCATTTGAATTTATTACCAAGAATAATTATGATGTATTATCATAAAAAAAAATTTTAAGGGGAATAAATTGTTTTTTAAACATAATCTGAGCTTAGTTCTCCCTTCTTACTCCCCCCTTTCCCCCATTACTGAGGCAGCAGCGGGTGGATTGAGTCTCTGAAGGTCTTGTTTCAGGATGAAGATTGTATGAGCAGCTGGTGCTACCATAATGAACGCTCCCAATTGAGAGAGGAAAAAAAGGAGCTGGGAATCAGGGGAAGGTGAAACTGAAATTTCCAATGTGACTCAACCCATTGCTGAAATGGAGGAACATCAAGTCTTCAAAGTTAAATGTAGATTCAATTAGAAATTTCACTGAAATTTCAAATTACAACCATTTTTTCCCCCCTTAAACGACAGAATTATATGGCGTCGCAGAGAAACTGACAGGTAATTTGGGAAACTAAAGGTTCCTTGGACTCTGTAGTTAATGGAGAGTTTAGCACCAATTCCTGTGTAATTTGCACTTCTGAGAAGCAGAATTATTATAAAGTCAGACATCTCTAGCACTTTCAACTCTTGGATCTGCCGGGCTTTAAGATGACCAGGAATGTAGAAGGGCTGAGGTCAGAGGTTGCCATTTCAATATCTGAGGCTGCCCGGCTCCCCCAAACTGGCATTTGAACTGAAGAGTCGAAAATTGGAGGTGACATTCAGAAGTCTCTGAAAATTATAACCCTGACTTCCTCCTTGAAAAGCTTATCTGAATCCTAGCTTATCCTTTGATGAGGTTACTGAAAAAGCACTCCACTCTGAGCTCTTGAAAGATAACAGTCAGTGCTAGGGAGGCCCGGCTGCGTCCCTTGGGGAGAAACAGTGGCAGATGTAATAAGCTGGGGACACTAATTAAATCGTCCGGGCAACTTTCTGGGGATAAGGGAGTCTGCTCCTTAAACCTTTCTCCCTGGGCTCCTCCTGGCAGTGGTGCCCTGAAGGCCTGGGGCCTCAGTTAATAGAGGCAGTCCCCCACTGCTGCCCCAGGAAATAGGCTTTTGTGCCTAAAATGGGGTCACTCAGGAGAGCACGGCTTTCCCCCTGCTCCTCGGGGGGCTGCTCTGCTTGTCTTTGCCAAACAGGGATGAAAGGGACATGCAGAGCTTCAGCACCAAAGATAGTCCTACTCCATGCGCGCGTGCTCAGTTGCTTCAGTCATGCCCAACTCTGCGACCTCATGGATTATAGCCCTCCAGGCTCCTCTGTCCATGGGATTCTCCAGGCAAGAATACTGGAGTGAGTTGCCATGCCCTCCTCCAGGGGATCTTCCCCAACCAGGGATCAAACCTGCATCTCCTGCAGCTTCTACACTGCAGGCAGATTCTTTACTGCAGAGCTTCTGGGGAAGGCCCGTCTTTCTCCAGGCATTGTTAAAGTCAGCAGTCCTGAAGGCAGAACCACTGCCAGTGTCAGAATTAATGCTCCTGACTCCGTCTAGAACCCAACTGGAATCATCCCTGATTATTGCGCCTGTGCTAGTCTACCCTTTTCTGAACTCCATGCTGCTTAGGGTCTTAGCTGTTTATTTTGGCCATTCTCATGATTATTTAAATACTTGCTCATGGATAACAAGACTTTCCAGCTAGGTGCTAAGCTCCATGAAAGCAGTGACTGTGTTTTACATTTCTACTGCTCCATAGCTCCCTTATGTTGCTGAGTATGAAATAGATCCTCAATAAATTGTTGATTCAGCAAGTATTTTAGTGACTGCCTTCTTTTCAGAAGACATGACATGGTAAGTAGACGTCCCCCTGGGCTACAGTCCTATCTTCTCTGCTTCTTACTGGCTGTGTGACCTTGAATAAATGAGTTTATCCTTATAATCTCAGTTTCTTTATCCTTTTAGCCTCAGTCATGAGAGGATAGAAAAACTAGCCTTGACTATTTTATTAGTGTCATAATAAATATGTAAGAGGGCTTCCCAGCTAGCAATAGTGGTAGAGAATCTGCCTGCCAATCAGGAGATGTAAGGGACATAGGTTTGATCACCAGTTGGGAAGATCCCCTGGAGAAGGGAATGGCAACCCATTCTAGTATTCTTGCCTGGAGAATCCCCATAGACAGAGGAACCTGGCAGGTTACAGTCCACAGTGTTGCAAAAAGTCGGACAAGACGAAAGTGACTTAGTAGCAGCAGTGAACATGTAAGACCCTAAGCAGTATGGATGTCAGAAAAGGGGTAGACCAACTCGAGGACAGTAATCCGGGATGATTCCAGCTGCTAAGTTGTGTCCAACTCTTTGCAACCCCATGGGGTGTAGCCCACCAGGATCCTCTGTCCATGGGATTTTCCAGGCAAGAATACTGCAGTGGGTTGCCATTACCTTCTCCAGGGGACATTTCTGACCCAGGAATCAGACTGGGGTCTCCTGCATCTCCTGCATTGCAGGCAGGTTCTTTACCGACTGAGCCACCAGGTAAGCCCTTACTTTATTAGCACAGTTGTCATAAATATTAAAGGATTAAATTAAGGCCTTTAGTTTCATGTTATGATTTTTGTTTATAAATAGGATTTAGATTCGACTTTTAGATACCTCTCTGGTCCTCAGGGTTTTTTTTTTTTTAATAGTATTTATAATTTATAGTTGTAAAACTCCAGTACTTTGGCTACCTGATGCGAAGAACTGATTCATTTGAAAAGACCCTGATGCTGGGAAAGATTGAAGGTGAGAGGAGAAGGGGACGACAGAGGATGAGACGGTTGGATGGCATCATTGACTCAATGGACATGAGTTTGGGTGGGCTCCAGGAGTTGGTGATAGACAGGGAAGCCTGGTGTGCTGCAGTTCATGAGGTTGCAAAGACTTGGACATGACTGAGGGACTGAACTGAACTGATAGTTTTAAAATTTATTCATTGTTCAATAAATATGCAGTGAGTACCCACTGTGTGCATAATATAGTGCTATTAGGAATAAAAGCCTGAATCTAAGCCATGGGATGTGCTGTGAGATCTTACCCTTCAGTGAGAGATAAGGTTGTCAGACAACTAACAGATGAAATAAATGCTTCCTTAATAAAGGAAGATATATATTCTACAATAAACACATGTATATAATATATACGACATAAGTTAATCAATTATTGTTATGCATTATATTCAGTTCAGTTCAGTTCAGTCGCTCAGTCGTGTCCGACTCTTTGCGACCCCATGAATCGCAGCACGCCAGGCCTCCCTGTTCATCACCATCTCCTGGAGTTCTCTCAGATTCACGTCCATCGAGTCCATGATGCCATCCAGCCATCTCATCCTCGGTTGTCCCCTTCTCTTGTTTGGGGGATAAAGAGAAGCACCTTTGTTGTCTACTATGGGGAAAGGATGGTGTTAGGAGACCCACACACAAGTTCACAGATAAAGGGGCTAGTGACAGTTCAGTTGATACCACAGACCCAACTTCAGTTTTTACTCCAATCCTGAAACAAAACCACTGGCAACAGAGGAGGGGTCACATCAGATGAGCCACCATTTGGCCATAGAGGGGTCCAGGCTAAGGAAGGCAGGAAGCAGTGGGAGGCACCACTGTTCTGGAGCAAAGACTCCTCCAACCTGGGTCCCAGCTGAGGAGTAAGCAATCACTGACTTGGCCAACAGTGCTTTCTTTCCCAACCAAAGAATAATCTTACAGTGTGCACAATGTGGAAAGAACAGTTGGTCTCAGGGAGATCTTTTCAGCTGTGGCCATACACACAGATAAGAGTTGTCGTCAGTTCAACCATCCTCTAAAGTAAATGACAGACAAATGCAAATCGGCATAGCAGACACTATGATGTATGAACTCCATAAAGTCCTTGGGAAATATAAGTATTTAATAGCCCAGATCATTGGTATGGTATGAAGAATCTGTAAGTAGTGTTTTAGAACAAATGAACTAAAGTCTGTGGTACCTGTATTATTTATTCACAATGCATAAATTTTAACTTCTTTACGTATGCTATCAATCTGTCCTTCCCCCAAATGCCCAGAAGAGTGTCTAGAAACAGTAGGTATAAACAAATTAATTTTACAATATTGTACCCAAATGTTGTGAAAACTAAATCAGTAGTGAAATATTTAGTCTATCATATTCTGTTAAAAGTCAATCAATTGGATCAGCCATTTTTTTCCTTTCATTAGAAAATTGTTTCATGAGAGTAGGCTTTTTTCTGTTTTATCCACTGAGTGCCTACAACCGTGTTTGGCATATAGTAGGTACTCAATAAATATTTATTCAGCGAATGATTGAGTGAATAAACATTTACTGAGTAGAGTGGTTTCAAGTCATGGGCAACCAGTAAGGCAGCTCATGTACTAGTCGAACTGAAATGCACATTAGTATGCAAGGAAAGTTCATTTCCTTATTCATTTATTCTCTATTTATTAACTTACTCACTCACTCAAAAAACTTTTTAGCATTGCTTATGTTCAAGTTACTGTGATGGGAGACACAAAGATGGACCAGAAGCATTTTCCACCTTTGGAGAAGTTATAATTATGTTTATGTCATGAAGAGAGGCATAACCAAATAGACTAATTGTGTAAGGGTTGAATTAGAAAGATAACCTCTCTGGTTTCTTATTCTGAGATTTCATGATTCCTTGAGGTCAGTGTTGATTTCGGATAGTTTCTATGACATATAAAACCTGAAGCTACTGAGATTTAAAGTTGAAACACTTTTAATGGCAAGGACTTTATGGAAAATTGCATTTTAAGTGAATTGCTATCCAAAGCTAGATGACCATTGGGCTGTTCTGGGTTCTGCATGGCTTCCAGATCATGAGGTCAGATGCTGCCTTCTGTGTTTTTTTCTTTTTCAAATGTACAAGAGGTTCAATACATTAGCATTTACAAAATAAAAACTGTGTTCCACATTTTTCATTTTCAATATATATCAAATGCAGTCCATTAATGTTTACAAAACAAAAACTTGAAAATTTTCTTGGGACTTTCCTGGCGGTCCAGTGGTTAAGAATCTGCTTTCCAATGCAGGAGATGTGGGTTCAATACCTGGTCAGAGAACTAAGATCCCATATGCCTCAGTGCAATGAAGAACAGACACAGTCAAATACTCTGACTTGATGGACACGAGTCTGAGTGGACTCCGGGAGTTGGTGATGGACAGGGAGGCCTGGCGTGCTGCGATTCATGGGGTCGCAAAGAGTCGTACACGACTGAGTGACTGAGCTGAACTGAAACAACAAAAGGAGACTTTCCTGGTGGTCGAGTGGCTAAGACTCTGTGCTCCCAATGCAGGGGGCTTGGGTTTGAGCCCTGGTCAGGGAACTAGATCCCTCAAGCCAAAACTAAAGACTCTACGTGCTGCAACCAAGACCTAGCACAGTTAAATAAATAAATATTTAAAAAAAAAAAAACTTGAAAATTTTCTTGTGCTTTCCCTTTGTCAATAAACTTGAAAGACCCAAAAAGTGTGATACTTAAGGAAACTGCTTAATGGATTTAACCATGCAGTCTGTCTTAACTGGTTAATGATTTAACCATGCAGGGGCCCTGAAAGACAAATAAATGTTTGTTGCAGAAGTATGGTATCTTTAAAATTGGTTGCTTTTTAAAGTCTATGAAGTCGAATTGTAAGACACACTCACAAAACCACCACCCCACCCCCCATAAAATTTCTCGATAGACTAGAATACAAGAAATGTTTCATAAAAACTCCTGAGACACTAATCAGTTCTACTCACACTCACACTATTTCTAACATAACAGTCCAAAGAGCAGCCCCAGCACAGGATGGCCTTGGCCCCAGCAAGTAGCCATCTTGCAGAGCAGGTCACCCTCTGATGTACCTTACCTGGGTTGACTCATCATGGTTCTGTGGTTAAAACATGGAAAAGGTGTGTAAAAGTCATAAACAGGCTAAGTTGGGGGAGGAGGACAGACACAACCAGAAAGCTTGTAAAAGTCACCTTTAGCAGAATGATCGCTTCCGTTTTTACGGACCTTAGTTTCCAAAGCTCTTTTCTTATACATCGTCTCATTAGTCTTCTAAAATTTTTAATTTCACTTTTTATTTCTTTATTGAGATACAGTCGATTATAATATTATATAAGTTTCAGGTGTACAGCATGGTGATTCACAATTTTTAAAGGTTATGCTTCATTTATTCTTAATATAAAATGTCTGCTCTATTCCCTGTGCAGTACAATATGCTTGTAGCTTGTACTTATTTCATATACAGTATTTTGCACCTCTCATTCACCGAGCCCTATCCCGTCCCTCCCCGCTTCCCTCTCCTCACAGGTAACCACCGGTTTGTTCTCTATATCTGTGAACGTGCTTAGTTTTTGTTATAATCACTAGCTTGTTCTATTTTTAGATTCCACCTATATGTGATAATATATAGCATTTGTCTTTTTCTTTCTGATGTATTTCATTAAGCATAATACCCTCTGAGTCCATCCATGTTGCTGCAAATGGCAAACTTTCATTCTTTTCATTCTTTCTTATTGCTGAGTAATATTTCATTATACACATCCCCATATATATATATGCATGTATATATACATATTATATGTATCTATCTCACATGTTTTTTAACCATTCATCTCTTGATGGGCACTGGGCTGTTTCCTTTTCTTGGTTATCGTAAATAATGCTGCACTGAACATGGGGGTGCATGTATGCTTTCAAAGTAGTGTTTTTCTCACTTTGGATAAATACCTAGGAGTGGAATTCCACTACATATAGTATTTCTATTTTCAGTTTATTGAGGAACCTCCTTACTGTTTCACGTAGTGGCTACACCGATTTACCTTCCCACAAACAGTTTACAAGGGTTCCTTTGCCCCCATGCTCACTGACATGGGCTCTCTTAGAGTAGCTCTTTTTTTCTCCACCCATTTGATGGGAGAGGTCAGTGAGTCTCTAAGCGGGACTGTCGCTTGCTCCAGGCAACCTGATTTATCAGCGATGAAACTGCAGTCTGCCTTGCCCTCCACACTGTGAAGACCACTGTCTCGGATACTCTGAGTCTGTGGGAGGGTGAGGATATCTGCACAGACTGAGGTTTACTCTTCCCAGAACTGAGGCTGTAAAATAATTCAGTCACAAGTCCCCCCTCGGTGCCAGAGCTAAACGGCATCTCCTCTGGTCACCAGTGTGGTGTGGGCCCACCCCAGCGGCCCAGTCAGCTGGCAGCTGGAGGAGAGACGCGCCATCCTTTACGCCTGTCAACCCCATGAATGGATTAAGGTATCGAGAGACGACAGCGTCAGGGAGACTTTGGGCTGCAGCCAAGGCCAAAGGCCGAAACTGAAGGGGCAGATGGGGTTGGCAGAGAAGTGCTCTTCCTCAGTTACCTAGTGGGGTGGAAAGGGCAGCATTTCTGCCCAGAATCAGGCCAGATGAGCTGCTTTGGGGTACCTATGTCTGTCTGTGCCATTTATCTTTTGAAGCCACCACTATAAAGGGCAACTTCAAAGGGCACTGCGGGGCGGTGGGGAGGGGTGGTACCTGCAGTGGAGTCAGAAATCCTGGATTCAAATTCCACTTCTGCCTGTGGTATCGTGTGTGGCCTTGGGCAGGACACCAGAAGGTATCTGCAAAATTTGCAGGTAAAGTGATATACCTGGCTTTTAAAGAGGATAAAATACAACAGCATTTCTGAAAACTCCTTGTAAACATTTATATTCTGTACAAACATGAGTATCTTCCCCGAGGCAGAAGGGCACCCTGAGTTGTCGTCAACTTACCCTCCCACTTCCCACAGGACCTGGTGTCCCCACCACGGTCACTGCTGAGAAATTGGACAGGAGCTCAGCTAGCTTACTGCTGAGAGAAGCAGTTTTAGGCTTTTCAACACTGGTTCATAACCCAAGGGATAGAACTAGGACCAACAGGTACAAATTACAGGGAGACCGATTTTGACTTCCCATTAATTATTATAATAATATTAATAACAACCAATATATATTGGATGCTGACTCTGTGAAGTCCTCTGCTAAGTTCTTTGTCTATATAAATTTATTTAATATGTTAAACAAGGTTGCAGTCAATCAGTCATTCAATAAATACTTACTAAATATAACCTATCAGGCTCTGAAATAGGAACAAAGCCACAGAGGTGAAAAGATGTAGCTCTGTCCTCAAGAAGCTCATGATATGTGAGGACAGAAATATACAAATGTAATGCAATGTGATAAAAGATATAATGAGAATATGTGAAGATAAAGTCAGGGGGATGGAGGACCCAGGCTTGCCTGGAGAGGTCAAGCAAGGTCAAAGGAGGTAGCCCTTTCAGAAGGACGCATTTGTGACCAAGGCTAGACCTGCTTATATGTGTGACATAGTCAGAATAAATATTGCTCTGTATCATGTGGGCTAAATTAGTTGCTCCAGGGGCCAGATAATGACACAAATATGATTGCACAAAGCGAGATATTATAATGTATTTCATAAGCTGCAGTGATATTTTTGCAGCTCATGAAAAACAAGATAATGTCCATAAAAATAAGATATTATGGTAAAATCGGTATTAATTACTAGGAGCCAAAGTGCACTGCTTGAGGCTGTAAAACTTTTCATATTCCAGAAGAAAGCAGTTCAAGTAACAGGCTAACCACGATCCTTAACCGCTTGGCAGCTTCCCAGCCTATCTTAGTGAACAACAGAGTGGAAGCAGCAGCATCAGCCCCAAACAAACAATCCCGTGAAGCGTTGCTAATTTGGCTGAGATGACTGGGTGGGGCGAAGAGGGCTGAGAGCCGAAAAGGGCCCTCCTGGCAATTTACCTTCTTACTGCCAATGGATGAGGCTCAGTAGAAAGCCTCTGGGTTAGCCTCCATGGGGACTTCTAGATGCAATGGGCCCTTGGTAACTTAAGATGGACTTTTCTAATTGCTGGTGATACAGCTGAACTGTAAGGGTCCTTGGTGGGGTCAGAAATTTTCTCCTCTTGCCTGCCTCCCCCTCCTTTGAGGCCCTAAACACACACACACAGGCACAAACACACACAAGGACACAGGTGGGCACACACTCGATCTCAGTGCACAGAGCTCCTACCTTGTGTAAGGTCAGGATCGCACTGCAGGCTTCTGTTCCCACACTTGGAATGCAAGACCAATTTAGCAACAGCCTCCCATGTGCCATAAACGAAACAGAACATATGCACATGCAGTGATAAAACAGATCTGAAGCGACATTCCTGCCGCCTGTTGGGTGGCAGCTGAAATCAGACATCTTAATGTATGATATTATGGGAATTACCCACATTAAGATAAAATATCTGGATTTAAGTAACTGTCTTTTGCTTTGAATTAACTTGGAGATTGAACTCAAAAGAGAAAAAAAAGGCATATGAGTTGTAGCTAAGGAGTCTGTCTCACAGCCACTGTGCCCACTGCCATCCTGGGCATGGCACTGAGCAGGAAAGCCCAGAGCAGCAGCGTTGCTTCGTCCCTGAGTCTCCAACACACAGCAGAGACCCCAGGACGCAGTAGGTCCTATACACATATTTGTTGAGTGAATGATGAGGTATGGCAAGTCGTCTCTCAACCACCAAGTACATCCCATTGCTACTTCCCACTTCCTGTCCCTGGACATCTACATCAATATGAACCTCTACTTCCCCCACCTGGTTGGAACCTGTATTGCAGAGCCATTCAGAGTAGCCAGTGACAGGAAGATTCCTTCTCCTTAGGGCTTTTGCAAGACTCGACCGTGTTCCTAGTTGCTGCTGCTGCTAAGTCACATCAGTCCTAGTTGCTAGGAGTCCTTTTTCTGGCAATCTTCTTTGTGGGCTAAAGATGCAGGTCTGAATAGGAAGACTGAGGTGGTTTTGTAAGCTGATGTGGGGGCAGCAAGTACAAGAGTTTCCAAGGATTCTCTCTGTCGGTTGGCAAAGGACTTGAGTCTCCTGGGCTGGCAATCTGGCACCTGGGGATTCAGGATGGAACCAGGACCACCTCCAACCTTGTAGATGTTGGCTCTTGCCGCGTGTGCCCCCATGCTCCTGGCTGTCTTTGATTTCTCTGGGGAAGGTAAGTAGCTGGTTTCTGCTCCTAAGCAATGTTTCTTCAGCCTCATGAGCTCCACTGTGTTTACTTAGGTCAGAAAAAGATAATT
>SJYC01012542.1:0-40664 GCA_006408675.1 Madoqua kirkii | reverse complement strand
CAATTTAGCAACAGCCTCCCATGTGCCATAAACGAAACAGAAACATATGCACATGCAGTGATAAAACAGATCTGAAGCGACATTCCTGCCGCCTGTTGGGTGGCAGCTGAAATCAGACATCTTAATGTATGATATTATGGGAATTACCCACATTAAGATAAAATATCTGGATTTAAGTAACTGTCTTTTGCTTTGAATTAACTTGGAGATTGAACTCAAAAGAGAAAAAAAAGGCATATGAGTTGTAGCTAAGGAGTCTGTCTCACAGCCACTGTGCCCACTGCCATCCTGGGCATGGCACTGAGCAGGAAAGCCCAGAGCAGCAGCGTTGCTTCGTCCCTGAGTCTCCAACACACAGCAGAGACCCCAGGACGCAGTAGGTCCTATACACATATTTGTTGAGTGAATGATGAGGTATGGCAAGTCGTCTCTCAACCACCAAGTACATCCCATTGCTACTTCCCACTTCCTGTCCCTGGACATCTACATCAATATGAACCTCTACTTCCCCCACCTGGTTGGAACCTGTATTGCAGAGCCATTCAGAGTAGCCAGTGACAGGAAGATTCCTTCTCCTTAGGGCTTTTGCAAGACTCGACCGTGTTCCTAGTTGCTGCTGCTGCTAAGTCACATCAGTCCTAGTTGCTAGGAGTCCTTTTTCTGGCAATCTTCTTTGTGGGCTAAAGATGCAGGTCTGAATAGGAAGACTGAGGTGGTTTTGTAAGCTGATGTGGGGGCAGCAAGTACAAGAGTTTCCAAGGATTCTCTCTGTCGGTTGGCAAAGGACTTGAGTCTCCTGGGCTGGCAATCTGGCACCTGGGGATTCAGGATGGAACCAGGACCACCTCCAACCTTGTAGATGTTGGCTCTTGCCGCGTGTGCCCCCATGCTCCTGGCTGTCTTTGATTTCTCTGGGGAAGGTAAGTAGCTGGTTTCTGCTCCTAAGCAATGTTTCTTCAGCCTCATGAGCTCCACTGTGTTTACTTAGGTCAGAAAAAGATAATTTGTGGTTAAGATATGTAATTCATCTTGAAGGGCCCAAGTGATTGTTTTTTTTTTTTTTTTCAGGATGGACAAGTCCATTGAGATTTGAAGATCTAAGCTGAGACTGTTCTTTGAATCTTTTTAACAGGTATTCATGACATCTACTGGGGGTCTGGTACCAAGTGAGGTGTTGGGGGTGGGGTGGGAGCAGGGACCACATGATGCTATTCAATAAACTGTAAACAAATGTAGGGGCTTCGCTGGTGACTCAGTGGTAGAAGAATCCACCTGCAACGCAGGAGATGTGGGTCCGAGGGTTCAATCTCTGGGTCTGGAAGATCCCCTGGAGAAGGAAATGGCAACCCACTCCAGTATTCTTGCATGGGAAATTCCATGGACAGAGGAGCCTAGCAGGTTACGGAGTAAAGTATAGCATGCATGTAGCATCCATGGGGTGGCAGAGTCGGGTATGACTTAGCGACTAAACCACCACCACCACAAGCAAATGTAGAGGTGAGAGACTGAAGGCGAAGAACTGAGACAATCTGAGAAGAGGTGAAGAAGCAGGTGAGTCTTGATGATTAGATTGGATAAAAGTGTCTTTGGGGAGAGGCAGAATGAACAGAAGGAGATTTTCATGTGATTTTAAGATATTGTGCTATCAATACAAGAGTAGAGGAATTGACCAATGAATCAGAGAGCTGGCAATGGACACATTCCTATAGGTAAACTTAATGTATGACAAATGGCCTTGCAGCTCCCAGGGGAGAGGAGAGACAACTTAACACTGGGGCTGGGATAGCTGCCTGTATTTACTAAAAACAAGTGAAATTGGACGCTGATACATAAATCATAAAAATAACTTCCTCATACACTAAAGACTTAAATGTGAAAGGCCAACCTTTAAAGCTTTTAGAAGTAAATAAAGGAGACTATCTTTGTGACGCTGAGGCAGGGACGATTTCTTAAACAAAACACAAAATGCATTAATAATGAATTAAAGGACTGATAAATTTAACTACATTAAAATTAAGAATGTGTGTTCACCGAAACAATGGCATAAAGAAAGCAAAAACACAAAGCACAGATGGAAAGGGTACATTTGCAACAAATCGATTCAATAAAGGATTAGCATCCAAAATACAAAGAATTTGGAAAAACCATTAAGGAAAAGACAAACAAGCCAACAGCTAAATGAGGGTGGGGTGATGTGTGAAAAGACATTCCATCGTCAAGAAAATAAGGGTCACAAAGGGTCAAGAATTGCGTGGAAATTTTTCAGGTTGGGAAAGGGGTCAAGGTATAGATGTTTAGCTAGAGATTCTACTTTGAAGATGGGCACATAGGTGCAGAAATTAACAACATTTTCTATCTTTTGAAATTCTCTCCAGTAGCATTGTATTAAAAGCATGATTTTGGTCTGCCATTGGGAGGTCATTGAGGAAGCCTGGAGCATGAATCAAATACCTTATAGACAGTATGCAAAATCGCATGCCAGGAAGCCCATACTTAGGCACCTGCATCTGGGGCATCTTCTGTGATATTAATAGATCTGCCATGTGTGAGATGTGTGGAGGTGGGGTATGAAATCTGAAACTGGAGACTGGCTGAAGAAGCCTTCTTCTCTGGCAACGGCGGCCAGCATCACCAGGCAGTAGCCATTCTCCAGGAAAATCCTACAAAGGCCCCATCACCTTGAAATGCTGCGCTCTATTTCTGTGGGCTTTCAAACAGAATAATTCATTAGTCAGTGAAGAACAATCAATATCACACTCCGACAATTACACACTGACTCTGTTTACCCAGTGGACCCTCTCTGATAATATTATTTATGATCCTAAATAACTCCATCAGTGTTCAATAGAGCTCAGGATGCCTCTGGGACCAGGACACAAATCATAAAGACATATGGTTTGCGCAGCCCTGAAAGTGTTCAGATGCATTTCATTGTTAGTCTTGAAATCATACCTTTCCCCAGTCAGCTCCACAAGCTTCCTGATTGTGTCTGTAGGAGGGGTCTCCTCTTTGGGCCGGGGAGGGGGTAGGGTGGGGTCAGGGGAGACTCTTTGTAGTCGTATAAGAGAAAGTTGGCCGCCAAGTGAATTTTACTCTGGCTATTTCAGGATTCTCCAAAGTGAAGGACATGTTGAACAGTTCAATGGATTCCAGACCAGAGTCGCAATTGGGATGTGGCTCGGCTTTGCCTGTAGAGGAGTGTGGAATGAATGTGTCTGAGAGAGATTAGTGGGGCTGCAGAGAGGGGGGAGATGAGGAAGTGGTGTGCATGCGTGAGCATGTGTATAGGAGCCTATAGTAGGGTTGAGGGGTTAGGTAGAAGCAGAGGATTGTGAGGGCTGAGGGTCAAGGACGCTGGGGTTTCAGGGAAAGGTGAGATGATTTACTGAAAAACATCTCTATTATTTGACTTGTTACAATGAATGTGTGTTATTTATGTGATTAAAAATATACAGAAATGGAAAAACTCCCTCGCCCATTTTCCTCTCCCTATCTCCTTCTTTCTCCCCATTCCCCGCCACCTCCATCCTTCTCTCTCTCTCTCTCACAGACACCAGATTAGAGAAATAAGACCAAGAGAGGCTTTGATGCCACTTCATCACAATCGCAGGCCAGAGTAACGTGAAAATGGCGTGCCTCTCAGTACCCACTCTGAGCCCATTTGACAGAAAGGAGTATGAAGGCAGAGGGTAAAGGAGAGTGAAGGGGGAAGCATTGAAATCCCACCTTTTTGTTTCAGTTAATTGACCTTTCTCTCCTTAGAAGTGTAGACTGTGAGGAAAGGGAGGGCAGGGTCTCCTAGGCCATCTACACTGCCATCTGATCCCCACCTGGTAGGGAAGTCTCCAGAAGCAAGAGAAAGAGACTAGCTTCTCTGGCCTGTACAACTTTGCAAGGGCAGCTGAAGTGTGGGCAGGTGCCAGCACCTGGCATTCATATTAGAGACCTGCCCTTTCCACGGATTCTTCATAACAGCCCAGAGAAGATAACACCATCCCCTCTTATAAGTTCCAGGCTGCATCCCTGGGCCTAGTACCAAGACCACAAGACACTCCATCCCAAGATCTCTCCGCCGCCCTATAGTATTTCTACTCATCTGACCTCAATGACTAGGGACTAGAGGTGAGTCTGTGCCAAAGAGTCATCTTGGGAAAGGATTCAAAGATCACTGATGCATTCTAAAAGCAGGGAAACTGTCCTTCAGTTTTATAATAGCTTCATGCTTCTCTGGTTCTGTTGAAGGCCAATGATCTTTGCTGCATGAGAATCTCATGGATGCTTTACTATCTTTATCTCCTTTCCTTTATTTTATCCCCAGATATTTATTGAACACTCTGGTAGGACTTATAAGAGACAGATAAAGAAGACATCTGCCTACAAGAGGCTTCCAGCCTACTGACCAGAGAACAGATGTGCCCACAAATGAACCACTACAAGTTAGAGAAGCGTCCATAGGGAGGTACAGATCAAGCGCTGGGGGCTGCCACCTGGATTTCGAGCAGGCTTCTCATGGCCTTCCCTGGTGGCTCAGACGGTAAAGAATTTGCCTGCAGTGTAGGAAACACGGTTTGACTCCTGGGTCGGGAAGATCCCCTAGAGGAGGGAATGGCTACCCACTCCAGTATTCTTGCTGGAGAATCCCATGAGCAGAGGACCCTGGTGACAGTCCATGGGGTCCCAAAGATTTGGACAGGACTGAGTGAAAGTGTTAGTCAACTTTCAGTTTCTTTCACATGTGACATGAAATCACAAAGCACTGTGATTTCCATCGTTTCCCACTGTCCATTGACATTTATTCAAGAGGGATGTTCTTCTACTACTCCTGATCTATGCTTAGAGAGACCCATGACTTTGATAAGCGTTTTCCAGCTTTAAAAGTCCAATGACACTTTAAATAACATGTAGACTCGACTCCTGCTTCTACTGCCCAATCCCGTGTAGTGGTCAAGGCATCCAGCTTCGCTTAGAGTTGCGTCTACTCGCCCTCTCCCTGCAGTGTCCTCCCTGCCTGCTGTCATCCGGAACAGAGGAGTGTGGAGGTTTCTCTCCCTCTCTCCTTCCCCCAGTCCTCTGTTTGTGACCCACTAGGACTGGGTAGGAGTGGAGGGAAGAGAGGTGAGTGGCACCAGAAAGTCTACACTGTTGGACTCATCTTGGCTCAGGTGAGCATACAATACTATTACTCTCTCAGGTTCTGGTCCTGGCTTGGAGGGTTAGAGCAGGGAAGGGTTAATTTTGACTGAAGAAACTCAGAGACTCAATCAGTGAGGATATGTGGCCTCCCAGCTGGAGGGAAGAGTGCCAGGATTAACCCTGTGCTGTGGAGGCAGAGGTCATGAACTCTGGGCTGCAGGCATGCACGGCTGGGACTCCTGCTGCGGCCGGACCAGGACCCTCTCTGGCTGTCTGCCTTCTCACAAGCACCGTGACGCTCTGCTATGGGCTTTTGCAGACTAAGCACCGATGCTGGGAACTGTACAGGGCAGCTGTACTGAGGGCTTGATATCATCTTACCTTCTAAACTATGATGGTCTGGGGTTAGAGTTTGATCATTTTTAATGTGCTATTAGTTCTTTGGGCTTTTAAAAACAGAGGGCGTAAAAGACTTGGGGTTGATCTGCTTCTCCGAGGAGCTGGGGAGACAGCTCAGGATCTAGCCACCTAAGGAATCCCCATTCTGCTCAGACACTGAGAGCACTTATCTGAGATGGAGCTAAGTGAGAAAATGGAAAGGGGTTCCATTGCCTTGAACTTGATTTAAACTTGGGCAGCTTGGGCTCCCTTTGGACTTTAATTCACAGGGGCTAAATACCTTTATTTTGGACTTTAATCTCTTTGGGATTCTACTCTCTAAATTGTTCCCTAGGAATTTGATAGTGGGAAGGGTTTACATCCAAATTTGGGGCATCTTATTTTGGCATTTATTATTGAAGAATCTTTATGCATTTTTTATTAGCTCTTTATGCATTTTATTATTGAAGTATCTTCATGTTGCTATTAAATCTCATTACAGAACCTCTGATGAGTATATTGGGCCATGCGACTGGACATAAATTTGGGTGGAAAGAGAACAGGCTCTGAACTTTCAGCCTTGGGTGCAGGAGAGCTTTGGAGGAGATTTGATTAACGTAGTGTTCTGACCCATTTTGGGGCCTCCTGGGAGCAAAGCCATCCCTGTCCTACTATGGAACCAGGAAGACACACGAGAGGGTGGACCCTGATGCTGGACAAGCAGCCTTATGAAGGCAAAGCAGGACTGCTCAGGTGACTGGCACATTCCCTCCCTTGGACAAGCACAGCCATACACAGGGTTGACCAGAGGCTTAGAAGTTCAGCCCACAGTGGCCTCTCTAACTCACTGGTTGTGGGCTGAGGCTTCTTGAGCCACTGGTGCTGCACTGAGATGCTTTAGAGCCTTATTAAGAATGTTCGGATATCCATGAAGCCCTACTGTGCTCAGGTTCACCAGGACATTTGAGTAGGAATGTGATTGATGGGGGCTTCTCCAGTGGCTCAGTGGTAAAGAATCCACCTGAGATGCAAGTTTGATCCCTGGGTTGGAAAGATCCCTTGGAGCAGGGTATGGAATTCCTAGAGAATTCCCTAGAGAATTCCATGGACAGGGGAGCCTGACTGGATACAGTCCATGGGGTCACAAAGAGTTGCACGCGACTGAGCATGCATGCACAGGGTTGATGGGAAATCATTGTTTATAAAATCAGGAGTATCGAGCACCTGCTCGTGGTCACCGTTGACCAGCTTTATGTGGATGGGACATTGGTCTGGCTGTGTTGTGGGAACACAGGATATCGTGTACATTTGTAGCAGGGCTGCTGTCCTCAGGCACGAACAGATATACCTGTGAGGCTCCCCCAACCCTCTAAAAATGTTCAGCCCAATTGGTTAATTGTCTAGGAAACAAAAATCTGAGCAGTGTTCACCCCTTCATTTTCTGGTTTCCACATGGACGGGCCTCCCTGGAGTGACACCCCTGGCCCCTTGCTGTCCCCTTCCTCACCAGCAGAGTGATTTGTCACTCGCAGCTTTATGCATGACCCACTGTCTTCCCTCTCCTCTTCCCTCTGGGATAGGTTTGTCTACAGAGGACACAGACTCTGCTGTCAGCACTGAGGTGAGGTTCATGGGGCAGGCTCTGATCCAGCCAGGCAATCCTAACGTTTGAGGGGATCAGATCAGTTCAGGGGTGCGGTGGCAAGTCACCTTGGCCAGACCTGAGCCAGGCCATCTCATTTAACAGGATCAGAAATAAAGGTGAGGTTTGGATCCCCATTTCTCTGGCTCAAGTCTATCCTTGGTTCTGGATTGAGAGAGGGAGAAAGTGCGGTTGCCCCCCTCACACCTGCCAAGTCACTCTGGACCAAGAGCTCAAGTGATTTCTCATCTGTGAACTCACCGTTTTCTTTGGGAATGAATCGTGCGTTTTCAATTTTCCACTTCAAAAACACACACACTTAAGCAGAAATCACTTTATAGCAAATGAAAGAAGAAATTTCCTGGGGGTGTGAGGAGGGGAGGGTTTGACCCTTAGCCCAGGGCAGAGGGTATGACTTAGGAGCAGGTATCTTTCCCAACTGTGAACTCACCCTGAGGTCTTTTTGATATCACTGCCCTTACAGCCAGTAAGGCAGTGGTTTGCAAAATGCTGACAAGCAGTGCTCTGACTGGCAGAATTGCGTCCCACTGTCCAACCCGGTGTGGTTAGGGAGCCTCTGACTCACAAGGGAGGTAGGGGGATTGGGTGGGTTTTATTGTGGGATAAGAGGATCACCATCTAAGAGGGTCTGCTCTTTAGAGTCTCAGAGAGGAGCACAGCTAGTAAGGTGGTATTTGCTCTGGCTGGACTCACCGAGATCCCTCCTTACTAAATGCCTCCCTGCGAGCTCTGTATTCCTCCTCCTCCTCACCTGAGCGTCTCTACTGCTTTTACCTCATCGCTGTTGTAACTGAGCACTTCACAAAATGCTGGGCTCTGTGCTTAGCCCTGTTCATGCACCTTCTGCTCACAACCACCCTAGGAGATGATTGAAGCCATTATTAACCCCCATTTCTGATGGGTAAACAGAGGCTGGAGGAAGTTAAGCCATGAACAGTGGAATCGGAATTCCAACTCAGACCAGTGTCCTTTGAAAGTACACTAGGCTATGTAGATGACTATCTGATGACTTCTTGGATGCTGCCAGTGACGGGGTGCTCACTACCTCACAGGTTCCTATCGAGCTGTCAGACAGAGCCACATCTCCCTCCTAGGGTCTTTGGCCTTCTCCTGTGGTCGCCCAGGATGCATTTCGAATGCTAGAACTGCATGTCTGATTGGGGCCAGGCCTGATTAAAGCTCTGTAGTCAAGCGGGAACGTGGGCTGTTGAGATGGGAAAGGCTGACCCATGGAGACAGCATTTCACTGCAGGCAGCGAGGCTTGAAATGGGTGTGCTGCGCACAGTTTGGCCTTGCCCTCCTGGGGGTGGGGTGGACCTTGAGACCACCTAGGCAGCCCAGCGCATGCCTGTCCTCTCTCTGGCCTTGGTGGGGGTTGCGACATACATGCTGAGGTCGTGCTTCCTGCTCACGGAGGCTTGCCGCCCCCACATGCTGTGTGCAGTGTCTCACATCTACCTCTGCAAACCTGCCTGGCGTTCTGGCTGGCCATGCTGATCACATTCCGAAAGCCTGTGTTTACCCACCTCTCCACTGAGCAAATTTACAAGGTAAATATTTTGGGATATCTCAGAGATTAAAAAAAAAATCACAACACAAAATCAACACAACAGTGTTGTCCTCCCCAACCCCTTGTTTGTAACTAATAAATCATAGGATGGAATTAACTGAGATTCCAGCTCTCAGCACTGGATTAATTTTGAGATGCCATCTCCACTCATTCTTGTCCTTAGTCTTCTCCTTAGCTCTTATGAGAAGCCTCGCTATCCTGAGATGTGAAGGCACATAGAGCACAGGATGGTGGGTCACCGAGACCTGGCTTGAAATTCCAGCTTAGCCTCCAGAAAACTGTGATGATGGGCAGATTACTTAACCTCTCTGAGGCTGTTTTCCCAGGGGAAACCGATAACCAGTTTGCACTGTTGTGATGAGCTTTAGGCAAAATGTCTGGTCATGGAGAGTTTTGGTTGTTGGTTGTTCATTCCAGGACTCCATGGTGTGGAGATCTGTTCCACGGTAAGCGACTTTCATCAGTTAAGTCTGGATGAAGGAGAGATGGATGAGATGTTGGACAGGACAGCTGGACTGAAACCAGACTGAGCTACCATGGGCCAGTCCCTGAAATCTCTGTGCTCTCTTGCATCCGTCTGTTGCTGCTGCTTAGCACGAGGTGCAGCTGAGAAGGAAAGCAGAAGGGAGAAGCTTAGGTCTGTTGAAACGTGAATAGCCTCTTATAAGCCCCAACCATTGCTGCCCACTCTTCACAACTGATCTGTGGCCCTACTGGGGAGACAGCCTAATTCAACTCCCTAACTCCCTCTTTATTCCTCTCCAGCCTTCTCCCTCTTCTCCGCTCTCACAGCACTCAGCAGAGCCTCGCATTGTGTGGGAACGGTCTATTCACGCGGCGGCCTCCCCAGCTGGATTTAGAGCAAGGACCACGGGTATTCTTTCCCTGTGTCCCCATTGCCCAGGCCAGTGCCACACAAATAATAAACACTTGATGTTGAGTGGCACTCAGAGCTGCACACCCCCAGCTCCCATCCCCCGTCTCCCTTCCCGCGGCATTCTCCCCTCTCCTCTTACTCTGTGCTCCCCCCTTCTCCCCCTTGTCTCATCACTGTCCCTGTGGCCCCCCTAATTCAACCTTTCTTGGCAGTAAGAAGGCCAGTGATACCCCACAAAGTCAATACACCCCCTGTAAGTAATCCACAGTCGCCACCATTCTTATAGGCATCTACCTCCCCTTCGTGCAGCATGTCCAGCCCTGGGGAGGGTCGTGGAGGGGACAAAGCAAGCTCCTCTAATTAGGGGGCATCCAGTCCCCAGCCGTGCGGCCAACCTGCCTTCTCCCCCACCTCCTCCCACCTCTGCAGGCAGCTCTGGGCAAACAAATTGGTCTTCATTAAGACAAGGTGCACCTGTTACCTGGGTGAACTCTGCCCTTCTCCCTGGTGGCAATTAGCGTGGCTCGGCTGATGGAAAGGCAGTTGCTTCCCAGCTCTCTCCATGAGACTTTCCTAGTGGACGGGGCTATCAGAACTGCCTGCCCAGGGGTCCTGCTGTCTGGTTGGTACTAGATCGCTGCCCCTGCCACGCCTGCCTCTAAAGCACCCCTTGGAGAGGAATTTTACACTTTGAAGGCAACAGCCAGTGTGGGAGGGCGCCCGGGGAGGCGATGACCCGGGTTTCTGGCCAGGGGAGAAGGGCCTGCACTGGGCTGTTTTAAACTTCAAAGAGTTGTGGGAGCCCCGCCTTGATCTATTCCCTACCGTCAGCAAATGAGAGGATAGAGGGATGCACCCAATTTGAAAGAGCCAGTGTGTGGCGGAATAGAGCTACCTATGTGGTGGGGTTGCGGCAGGCAAGGGAGAGGGGAGGCGATGCGTTTTGTGAAGTCATTGGGTCCATCCCCCTGCCTCCATCATCTCCTGATCCCTGTAGGCCTTCCCTTTCTCTCCAGTATGGATGGAGGCACGGCAGGACTAATTCAGCCACTCACATGTGCCAATAGCTATGCTCAGGACCAGGAAGGTATATATTTTTTCTCCCTTTCCCAGCCCATGCCGGCCAGTGACTCTCGGCTTGCAGTGTTTCCCAGAAGTGGAGGAAGAAGAGCTAGAGCAGGGAAATGGTCTGTTAAGGTACACTCACGTACAGCCACCAGGGACAACAACCCTGTGAAACTGCTGGGATTTTTCTCTAGGTCTTTCTTTTTGAAAAAAATACTATATTGACCTTGTTTATTTTTAAAAATCTCTCCTTTTTATAAGTTTTATTTTATTGCAGACTTATCTGTTGCTACAGAAAACATGGAAAACTTATAAACTCATATTCTAATACACACAAACAAGCACTGTTACCACTTTGGAGGGAAGATGTTCAGCTATGGCTGTGTGTGTGTATAGAGACACTCATAGCCGTGTGTCTAAATCACATTTTAAAAGTAGGATGATACCCATATCTTTTAAATATTTGTGATAGATGCACATACTTAAAATTTGCCACCTTGACCATTTCAAGTGTACAGTTCAGTAGTTTTAAGTATATTCCCATTGTTTTGCATACAGACCTCCAGAACATTTCATCTTACAAATGATGAACTCTGAATCCATAAATGACCCCTATCTCCTCTTCTCCCAGCTGCCCTGATAAACTTCATTCTACTTTCTGTCTCTATGAATTTGCCTGTTCTATGTACCTCCTACAAGCATCATTGTACAGTATTTGTCTTTTTGTGTCTGGCTTATTTCATGTAGCATAGTGTTTTCACTGTGTAACAGTGTGTGTCCAAATTTCTTTCCTTTTTCAGGCCAAATAATATTCCACTGTATGCAGTTGGGCAGAGTTTTTCAACTTCTCACCTCAGCTTGCCCATCTGTGAAATGGAGCAAATAATAGCAGCAACCTCACAGGGCTGTTGTTAGAATCCATTTAGTTAATACATGTAAAATCCTTAGAGGAACACCTCGTTCATTGTAAGCCCTTCACAATTGTTACCATTTATCTTTACAATTCGATTTTCATCCCCTTGCTCCCAAATGACAGTATTCTGGGCTTCATAACAATGATTTTTTATTGAGCACCTTTTATGTCCTGTTAGAATTGTGGGACTGTGTGTGCGCTCAGTCGTGTCTGATACGTTGTGACCCCCTAGATTGTAGTCTGCCAGGCTCCTCTATTCATGGGATTTTCCAGGCAAGAATACTAGAGTGGGTTGCCATTTCCTACTCCAGGGGATCTTGCCAACATAGAGACTGAACTTGTGTCTCTCGTGTCTCCTGCATTAGCAGGCAGATTCTTGACCACTGTACCACCTGGGAAGTCTTTATGTGCTAAGCATGTGCCAAATATTTTACATCATCTTATTTAATCCTGAACAACTTTATGAGGCCAGGGGTGGTGGTGGTATTATCTCCAGGTTTCAGAGGACTTAACTGAGGCTCAGAGAATTTAATTAGCCTCACATTATAGAGCTCTGTGAAAGGTAAGTCTGGCATTCAAAGCCAGGGTGCTCTGACTCCCAAACCCACTCACCATTGCCTTATAACCACCTCCCAGAGGAACTTGGTGGGCAGGATGTGTCTGCTTTCAGACAACCCATCTTTGCTTCCTACCATGTGAAGAAGCAGCCTCTCCTTCCAGGGCAATGCACTCCCCCAAGTTCCAGCTTTGAAAGACAGAGACTGAGCAGAAAGGAGCTCCTTCCTCTCCTTCATCCCCACCTCCTCTCCCCTCTCCTCTTTCTTCACCTCCAGTTCCTCTGCCCGCATCCTGAAGGGGCCACAAGGAGGCGATGACTAAGATGCACTAAAGTAGGGCTGGCCTGTGGGATTTCTAGTAAACAAACTGGCTGGGAGACACCTGGGGGCTGGAAGGACTCTGGGCTCCCCTCGTATCACAGAATGCCAGGCTGACGGTTGTCTGTCCCACGTGCCTACCCATTCGTCAGCGGTGTTAGAGAAAATTGAAGCAAAGAGAGCCCCACTCCTGAGCGGTTTAAACAGGGGCTGGATGACCTTTATCAGGGCCCTGTAAGAGGAGTCCCTCTGGGTCTGCCATGGTCTATGCTGAGACTGAAAAGAGTTGCTGTGGTTTAAGCAGATGGGAAAGGAGCCAAGGGGACACAGAGCCCCGTGGATGCCTGGAAGGACTCCCGCCCGGGGCCGCAGGGATTTGCAGCCAATCCACATACCACTGAGATCCAGCTCAAAGCCCATGACTGCTCTTCCTGGGAGATCAGGCTGAATGGATTATCCTTTTCCTGGAGGTTGGAACTCTTATCCTCCCTCGCCGGTCTTTCTCACACACACATTTTATTGACCCAAATCACCAAGAACAGAAACAGAAGAGAATCACGAGTTTTCCCACCTAACCATGGGGTGTGTGTGTGTGTGCGTGCATACAAGCGTGTACTAGAGGGAAAAGGATGGCTCTTGGCTGCCTCCCCTGGCCCTTCAAGCCCCTTGCTCTGAAAGACCTGGCTTCAAGGTGGCTGGCCTTGTCCCAACTTTGGACAAAATCCAGCTTCTACAAGTTTGAAAATCCAAAGAGAGGTTCACTGGCTTGTGAGTCAGAGAGTGACCAGGGCAGACTGGTGGTGTCCCTGACTTTGGGGTTCCTGCTCAGGCAATGCCCAGCTCAGCCATTCTCTAGTCACAGGTGTCATAGCAGGCCCCTTCAACTCAGTGCCCCTGCTTTTCCTGAGGCCTGGAGTAATAACGGTATAAAACAATAGCATAAAACAGATACTATAAAGAAACCATAACAATAAAACCACAATAGGTCCAGTTCTGCAAAGACGTGGCAGGACAGCTGAAGGGGGGATGTGAAGCCCTTATAGACTATACATGCCTCGCTTGGGGGAGGGTTACTTTCAGTAATCAGGAGCCCTCAGCCAGGAGCCCTGGAGACCAGCACGGAGGAGTGGGCTCAGGAAGACCTCTGTGGGACATCCTGCCCGGCCCCTATGAACTATGAGCCTGACCAGTGGACTCCTCAGGGATCAGGGGAAGACACTGGGACAGCTGTGAGAAGTTAATACAGAGTATTCTGTGATCGGTAACCGGCCATTCTCTGCCTGTCTCATATTGGTGGGACTCACAGTGAACCTCCAGTCATAACCCCAAAGTGTCTCAATTTCCTTCATTGAGAAATGGGGTGGCAGTAATGCCCCACTGACCTCAGAGGGTCAAATTGACTCGAAGAGCCTGAAATGTTACCTGGAGAGCACTTTGAGGCTCACCCAGGTGAGATTATGCATGTTGACCACATGGGCTTCCCAGGTGGCACTAGCAGTGAAGAACCCACCTGCCAATACAGGAGACATAAGAGATGTCAGTTCAATCCCTGGGTTGGGAAGATCCCCTAGAGCAGAGCAGGGCAACCCACTCCAGTGTTCTTGCCTGGAGAATCCCATGGGCCGAGGAGCCTGGCGGGCTACAGTCCTTAGGGTTGTGAAGAGTCAGACACGACTGAGCGACTCAGCATGCATGCACACTCGCGTGCCTCTGTGGTCTGGCTAGCCTCAGTTTCTCTGTTCCGCTCTGCACCCTGCATGCCCAGCCTGTGGGCCCTAAGGGAAGTGGTTTCTCACTAAGGGAGAAATGAATCCTCTCCCAGGGGAGAACCAGCATCAGAACGCTCGGGGGCCCAACCCCTCCTGCCTTCCTCCCTTCAGATGGATGGGGAGTGGTACCCACAACCTCACTCATGGACCTATTCTTTAAACAGCCCTGCTTTGGGTTTATGGAGTTTGCTGTTTATCTTCTCAGGATTTGGGAATGGAAGGCAGGGTGTTTCTTCAGCTTGGGGGTTTGCTCATGCACTAGACCCCAGACCCTCACCTCACCTCCTTTCCTTCCTTGGTGACTAAGTCAGGGCATGGGCCTCAAAGGGCCTTGGGAAGGGCTCACATGCCCTTCTGGAGGCTTCCACTCCAGAATGAAAAAGGTGCTGAAGAAGCAGAGAAAGGAAGATGAAAGCCCGGAGATGGTGAGAGATCAAGAGGAGGCTATTTAAGCATAAGGCAATTTAAACAGGCCCTGGGCTTTAGCACCCATGTGGGGCTGGAGGCTTCTTGGCAGTGGATGGTGAAAAGAAGCTGCATATTCTAGAAGCTAAAGGAAGGTGTCCTTCCAGCAGGGCTCTCAGGGACCCCAGGCAATCCTCAGCTTTCAGAGGGCAGGTCTGGGCCTGGTGGCAACAGATGTTTCTCTGAAGCACTTCTGTTGGAGCAGGTGTCTGAGAAGCGTACTGTGTGCATGTGTGTGTACGTGTGTGCATGTGTGTGTACATGTGTGCATGTGTGTGAGCCACACTTATCAGTGCACAGACTGCATGCTTTCATATCTGCGTGTGTCTGAGTGTGTGTGAGTGTATTACCTGCCCGAAAGGCATACAGGCAAGCTGAAGCCCCCACAAGCTGCCCTCCCCAGGGCACATCATTCAGAGTGGTGGCCTTCCATCTCCACGTCAGGGCTGACCTGTCCACTCCCCAGCTTATACAGGCTCTGAAGTAGGGTGGTAGTTCAAGGCAGACATCCCATCCTCTGCTGGGCTGAATTCATAATTGATGCGTGGCCAGGACTTGGGTGTTCACCAGGAGCTTTATTACCCTCAGGTTCTTACAACAAACAAATGGTGGACAGAGCATTTGCCTTCAAAGAGCTGGAAACCAAGACTCAAGAGTCTCAGAAATGCCTGCCTTTTGTAGTCAGATCCTGTGTTGTTTCCCCAGTCCTTGAACACCATGAGGTGCCCTTTCTTCTATTTGTGCACCCTTTCCTCATATCTCTACCCCGTCAACCTGTAAGGGTCAGACATGTGCAGGGCAGGCCAAACTGGGGGCCTGGTTCCCCCCATCCATGGCCGTGCAAGTTGACTACTACGGTCAGAGTCAAGGTGGGTCACAAGTCTAGAGTAGGACGTTCTGCAAAGGTCTGGGGGCCCAAGTTCCAAATCTCCATACATAAAGGAATTTTAATGTTGGGAAAGATTCTCATGTGGAAGAAGGAAAAGGTGCTGCTATCAGGGACTCAGGGAGACTTTTTGGCTTTGGAATCTATTGTGATTGTGTTCAAATACCAGTTACGTGACAGAGGCTGATCATTACCCTTTCAGCACCTCAGTTTTCCCATCTATAAAATGGGAATAATAACAATAGCTGCTAAAACTTGTAGAATGCCAACAATATGACAGGTTCTGTATGTGTGTGTACGTGTGTGCATGTGTGTGTACATGTGTGCATGTGTGTGAGCCACACTTATCAGTGCACAGACTGCATGCTTTCATATCTGCGTGTGTCTGAGTGTGTGTGAGTGTATTCACCTGCCCGAAAGGCATACAGGCAAGCTGAAGCCCCCACAAGCTGCCCTCCCCAGGGCACATCATTCAGAGTGGTGGCCTTCCATCTCCACGTCAGGGCTGACCTGTCCACTCCCCAGCTTATACAGGCTCTGAAGTAGGGTGGTAGTTCAAGGCAGACATCCCATCCTCTGCTGGGCTGAATTCATAATTGATGCGTGGCCAGGACTTGGGTGTTCACCAGGAGCTTTATTACCCTCAGGTTCTTACAACAAACAAATGGTGGACAGAGCATTTGCCTTCAAAGAGCTGGAAACCAAGACTCAAGAGTCTCAGAAATGCCTGCCTTTTGTAGTCAGATCCTGTGTTGTTTCCCCAGTCCTTGAACACCATGAGGTGCCCTTTCTTCTATTTGTGCACCCTTTCCTCATATCTCTACCCCGTCAACCTGTAAGGGTCAGACATGTGCAGGGCAGGCCAAACTGGGGGCCTGGTTCCCCCCATCCATGGCCGTGCAAGTTGACTACTACGGTCAGAGTCAAGGTGGGTCACAAGTCTAGAGTAGGACGTTCTGCAAAGGTCTGGGGGCCCAAGTTCCAAATCTCCATACATAAAGGAATTTTAATGTTGGGAAAGATTCTCATGTGGAAGAAGGAAAAGGTGCTGCTATCAGGGACTCAGGGAGACTTTTTGGCTTTGGAATCTATTGTGATTGTGTTCAAATACCAGTTACGTGACAGAGGCTGATCATTACCCTTTCAGCACCTCAGTTTTCCCATCTATAAAATGGGAATAATAACAATAGCTGCTAAAACTTGTAGAATGCCAACAATATGACAGGTTCTGTTTGAAGTTCTTGCATATGTTCTAAGTCGCTCAGTAATGTCTGACTCATTGTGACCTTGTGAACTGTAGCCCACCAGGCTCCTCTGTCCATTGGATTCTCCAGGCAAGAATACTGGAGTGGGTTGCTGCGTCCTCCTCCAGGGGATCGTCTCGACCCAGGGATCAAAACTGCATCTCTTACATCTCATGTTGGCAGGAGAGTTACCACTAGTGCCACCTGGGAAGCCCTAAATTCTTAATATATGTCATTTAATCCTTACAACAATCTTATGAGTGAAGAATTATTTAACCTGATTTAACAGATGAGGAAACTGAGACTCGGAATATTAAGTAACGTGCCCAGCATCACAGGGCTAATTCACAAAGCTTACGTGACTTGAGCCCAGGCAGTTCAGTTGCAGTAGCTGCGTTGAAATATTGCAGTACCTCTGGACAGGGCTGGATTACCCTCTGAACCTTAGAAACAGTTTAACAATAGCCGACAGTCTCAAAGGATGGCCGCAAACTCCTTGACACTCTTCCATCCAAATGTAGAGTCCAGGTCTCCTCCCCTCGAAAGTCCTGAGAGGACTCTGTACCTGCCTGAGAGGGTTAGGGTACAGCAGATGATACTATGTGATGGGAAAGGCTGTATTAGAAGGCCTTTCAGATTCTGCTGGTCTCTCTTGAGATACTCGCTCTGGGAGTCTTCAGCAGCCCTATAAGAACCCTGGCCTCCTGGAAGCTGCATGTGGAGGACCAGAGAGGAGGGACACGATCCCTGAGAGCTCCAGTGGTTTGTGTCTCTCCCAGCCCAGACTCCACACACTTGAAATGAAGAGCCTGCAGGATGCCCCAGTCCTAGCTATCTCCTGATTGTAGCGATGAGAGTGCCCCTCACCAGGAAGAACTAGGGGTACATAAACTTTGAAATCAGGCTGCCCTGGGTTTAAATCCTGGAGTTCCCACTTTCTTGCTCTGTGACCCAGGGCAGATTTCCTAACCTCTCTGAGCTTCAGGTTCCGTGTCTATGATGTGGGTACAGTAACCTCCACCTCTCTGCGTGATTAGGAGAATCAAGGGAAGATTAGAACAAGCAGCAGTCGGCTCATGTCGACTCAATGGATGTGAGTTTGAGCCAACTCCAGGGCATAGGGAAGGACGGGGAAGCCTCAAAGCATGGGGTGCAGTGGGCTACAGGCCATGAGATCGCAGAGTCAGGCACGACTGAGTGACTGAACATCAGCAAAGGACAAGCAGCAGAAAGAACTGTTTCCCTGAGCCCAGGCAATCCCAGATCCGTGAGCAAAAGGGACAACTATTGTTCTCTTAAGCTCCTGCTTAAGGTAGTTAACGTGGAGAGCAATTGACAGTGTGTCATTAGGTCCCTGGCAGTGAAGGCCACCTCCTTTAGCCTCATCCATCAACCCTCCTTGGGTCCCCTCTTCACTTGTCTTTAAAACAAAAGCCATTTCTATACAAGCTGAGTAGACGTCTCATTAAAACTATGAAAACCAGTGCAGGGAGGTCTCAGCTTTCTCATATATAACCGTGATCTTCAGGGCCCTTTCAAAACCGGAAATGCTGCCTGTGATGCTAGTATCTGGAGGACCCTGGCCTGTATGTCATTCAAGAAGTCCCTGTGGAACTTAGGCTGGGCATGCTGTGTTGCCACGCTCCATTCCTTTACTGGAAAATACCCATGAGGATCACACTATGAGGAGTTCTCCTTAGTTAGGAAGAACTAGGGGTACATAAACTTTGAAATCAGGCTGCCCTGGGTTTAAATCCTGGAGTTCCCACTTTCTTGCTCTGTGACCCAGGGCAGATTTCCTAACCTCTCTGAGCTTCAGGTTCCGTGTCTATGATGTGGGTACAGTAACCTCCACCTCTCTGCGTGATTAGGAGAATCAAGGGAAGATTAGAACAAGCAGCAGTCGGCTCATGTCGACTCAATGGATGTGAGTTTGAGCCAACTCCAGGGCATAGGGAAGGACGGGGAAGCCTCAAAGCATGGGGTGCAGTGGGCTACAGGCCATGAGATCGCAGAGTCAGGCACGACTGAGTGACTGAACATCAGCAAAGGACAAGCAGCAGAAAGAACTGTTTCCCTGAGCCCAGGCAATCCCAGATCCGTGAGCAAAAGGGACAACTATTGTTCTCTTAAGCTCCTGCTTAAGGTAGTTAACGTGGAGAGCAATTGACAGTGTGTCATTAGGTCCCTGGCAGTGAAGGCCACCTCCTTTAGCCTCATCCATCAACCCTCCTTGGGTCCCCTCTTCACTTGTCTTTAAAACAAAAGCCATTTCTATACAAGCTGAGTAGACGTCTCATTAAAACTATGAAAACCAGTGCAGGGAGGTCTCAGCTTTCTCATATATAACCGTGATCTTCAGGGCCCTTTCAAAACCGGAAATGCTGCCTGTGATGCTAGTATCTGGAGGACCCTGGCCTGTATGTCATTCAAGAAGTCCCTGTGGAACTTAGGCTGGGCATGCTGTGTTGCCACGCTCCATTCCTTTACTGGAAAATACCCATGAGGATCACACTATGAGGAGTTCTCCTTAGTCTGGAAGTTTTGTGAAGGTAGAGGCTTAGCTTAATTTTATTCTTCTATAAGAAGAAGAAGAAGTCGCTCAGTCATGTCTGACTCTTTGTGACCCCGTGGACTGTAGCCTGCCAGGCTCCTCTGTCCATGGGATTCTCCAGGCAAGAGTACTAGAGTGGGTTACCATTTCCTTCTCCAGGGGATCTTCCCGACCCAGGGATCGAACCCGGGTCTCCCACATTGGAGGCAGACGCTTTAACCTCTGAGCCACCAGGGAAGCCTCATTCTTCTATAAATTTGTGAATAAATTTGTGAATTTCCTCACTGTCTCCACAAGACGGAACAAGGCATATTAAAGTATGATGAGGACTCCAAAGACCTGCCAAGAGAAGAGAAGCGGGAAATGATAGCAGGAAGGGGAAGGAAGAGAGGAAGGAAGGGAGGGAGAAAAGAAGGAAAAAGAAAAGGAGAAGGAAAGAGAATCAGAGACAAGGAAAAGGAAGGAGAAATGGAAGACAGGAGAGGAAGGGGCTTAAGATGAAATGTGACACATAACCCCAGTCTTGTTGCAACCCCTCTGCTCCGACTCATGGAATGGGGAGGCTCCAGTCTCAGACTGTGCCCATCTCGCTCTGTGCCAGCACTGGCCTCACACGCACGGCTCTTGCCTGCAGCTCAACACCCTGAGCTCCTTAAATAGCTCTGAACCTCACTGAGGGGTGGATAAACATTTGTTTCACAGCTCACAAAGCAGAGCTGCTGGCGACCGGCAGGTTTGATGTAATGAGTTCCATTCTGGACCCCAGGGAGCATTTAGAATGGGCTCCTCTTTTGCCCAGGCTGCCAGTCAAGCTGGTACCAGGGAGAAGGGGAAAGAAAAAAAAACAAACAACCCAGCACTGATCTCTTCCCCACTATCCCGTCCTGATCTAGAAACAGAATCAGACTATTCCATTTTCCTGGGATGGGATTAGGGTGAGTGCCCAGGGCACCTTGGGTGGGGGTACCTGAGAGAGTGGCTGGGTCACCCCCTTCCTCTGCCTCCCCAGGAAGTGGCCTGGGCTCGTGAGCTGTCCAAAAAACAGCCCTTCTCAGAAGCAGAAATTTGCAGTCAACCTATGGTCCTTTCTCCCCTCCAATTGCCCACAGAATCTTGGGCAGCTGTGGAGCTTCTGAGTCAGCAGCCAACCTCCTTCCACTGCTCTCCACCATCTAGAACTTGCCCAGGGCTCCCTGCTTGCCTTGGTACTCTAGCCACAGGGCCTTCCCAGGACCTGCAGTGCCTACGGGCTGCCCAACATCCCCATCACAGGATGGAAGGGCAGTGGGTGGGGAAAAGCTGGCTGATTCTCTATATTCCCCCTTTCCTCCCAGACTCCCCACTTCAGGATAGCATGACATGCTCTAGAAGGAGCTGAGGACTGGTTGCTATGCTGAATAAGTGGTGATTAGGTTGTTGGCCTTTCAGCAGTTCCTCTGTGGATATTAATGGCCATCAGTGCCCCGCTGTTTTGCACTCACTGGAACCTGCTGGCCAGATCACCAGTGTGGGTCCCTGCCCAGGCCCCCTCACTCATTGACCCCCTCCTCACTGCCCTTGCCTCATTTGTTTCTGAATTTCAGAAGGAAATGAACTAGCACAGACGGGAGGTGGGAAAATTAGAAATGGAGAAAAACCCAAGGGGAAGTGATTTAGTCTTCCAGCCAAACTGGTCATTGACTTGGCTTCTGGACTCTTTTGATTGGGATCTCCTAAGGGTCATATTGTTCCTTCTCCAGATTCCAGGCAAGAGTCCCCATGGAAGCTTACGTCCTTTCCCTGAAAGTTACTGGGGCTGGAGATTGACAAATAAGTTCAGAGGCAGACCTGAGTTTCCCCACTAGTGTAAGTGAGGTGGCAAGAATGGGAAGAATTGGGCTGAAGTGATGAAAAGTTAGATGTAAGGTGTGTTTCCTTGGATTCTACCCTTTCTTGTAGCAGCAGCCTGCTGCCCTGAAAGGCCTTGGAATCAGAGACGAGCCTAAACAAGCTGGCTCCATGCCCTGGACTACAGATGATGAAAAGAGTTTAACCCGTGGGTAAGAATACTCAACTTCTTCATAGCTCTATGACCTTGGGTAGGCTACATACCTTCTCTGAAGGTATCAGAAAAAAAAAATGTTGCTGAAACAAAATGGTTAGTGTAAATAATACACACTAGTCGCTATCTTGTGTTGAAGCCAGTTTATACCAGCTTATGAGCCATCCATGTATATCTCTTTCGAAATCTGTGTTCAGGAGCACCGCATTGCTAGCTTGAAAGCAGTGATAGTGGGAGTATTTACACTATAGAAATTGGCAAGTGCCATCAACTAGGCCTCGTATTTTTCCCTTAAGAGAGCTGACTGTCACAGTTCACCAGCACATCATTGTTCCTGCCCCATTTAGCTGTCTGGACTCATGGGGTCTTAGGGAAGACCCTCAGGCTCCTGGAAGCTGCAAGCCAGCCCTTTGGATGATCTATCTGCCTCCCATTCACCACAACAAACCGCTCATTTCTAGCAGGGATTGTCAAAATCTCCTCAAGGCCCTATTAGAAATCTGTGGCTCCTTGATCTATTCAGTACCAAGAGGCAATTGTCGAGGAAGTTGATTGTAGTCCAAATCCAGGTATCAATTCAAAATGTTTTTGCCTCAGACAACTGCGTATGATCAATCAGTAATGTAATCCTCAGCTGGTAGAACACAAAAACAAAGCCCCACCTTGCCTCTTAAATACAGCATCATTAGTCTTAGGATAAACTATAAATTGATGCATAGAGCAAACAGCCAGAGCTGCATCCCAGGGATGGGAGCAGATGAAAGAGCAGTACTTTATGGTGAATGACAAATCACAGCTCGTTCTGTTCCCTATCAAGTGGAACATCATCCATCACGTGGTGGACTCGTTGGGTTCCAAGACAGATAGGACACTATGAACAGATGCTACGGCTGGGACGGCTGGCCTGGGCAGAACTGTGCTTTTTGCTTTTCCTGGGAGGGAGAGATGAGACCAATCTACTTCCTGTATGGTCCTGTCCTTCATTCTGGTTTATAAGGGTGAGTGAGGCAAGGAATCCCATCAGTTATAATGTCCTTGAGGATGGGGAACTTTATCTTTCTCATGTTTCACACAGAGTCCCGTCTGAATGGTAAGAGAAGAGCCCCGCCTCTGAGCAAGAGAGAAAGAGAAGAGGCCTGATCTGCTCCTGTTTTGATTTTTGATCGCTGAAGTCCTGTGTGCCCCACACAATCACCCCTCCTCCTTGGCCCTGCCAGGGTACCCATAATCCCAACTCTTTGGCTCATGCCTTTATTATTTTTAAAAATTCTTTATTTATTGGATGCACTGGGTATCCGTTGTTGTTTGTGGGCTTTCTCTAATTGCAGCGAGTGGGGGATACTGTTTGTTGTGGTGTGTGGGCTTCTATTGCAGCGGTTTCTCCTCTTATTGCAAAAACAGAACATGGGCTTTAGAGGCATGTGGGATTTAGCGGTTGTGGTGCTTGGGCTCAACAGTTGTGGTCCACTGCCTTAACTGCCCTGGGGCATATGGAATCTTCCTGGACCAGGGATCGAACCCTTGTCTCCTGAATTGTTAGGCTGATTATTAACCACTGGAAGACCCAAGGAAGTTCCTGGCTCACTCCCTTAAATGAAGGTATTATGTACAAAACTCTCCTGTGATAACAACTGTCCTAACAGGATGGGCAACCGTCTGAGCCCATTAGAGGTTCCCCACATCTATTTGTTGAATGGATAAATGAGTTGGCAAGTGCATAATAAGCCAGGGTAGGTAAATAAACATTATGGCAGGTGACCCTGCTTTTGGGGAGAGGGGGCTGACACAAAAGATCCCAAATGAAGGACAACCTCATTGGAGGGAAAGGCAGGCGGTCCCGAAGTTAATCTCCATATCCTTTCTGATTTATCCCTGGCCCTCACTAGTTTTTAATCAAAGTATGTGGAGAGTAGTATGCATCATGATCTGTCTCTGGGCTAATGGGAACATGGGGCAAGGAGGAAAAGTTAGTTGGTTGTGATTCACTGCAGCTCATGAATAATCCCATGGGCCCTATTCCTGGCCCTCTGCCATTCATGCGGCAGGAACTGAGGAGCAATGGCATCTTCCTGACTGCTGATTTAATTAAGTGTGGCTAGCCTGTGACGGAGGCTGGCTCGGCTCACAGCCAGACTCACAGGTGAATTGGCCATGTCATTGATGATCGAGTCAAGTCTCTTTTTTGACCAAAACCACCAGTCATTTGGGATATCTGAAGACTTCTGGAGAGCAACTGACTCTACTATGGTGCAGAAAGACACTGGCTATTTGGTTAAATCCCATCAATAGAGTGACAAATATACTGGTGCGTTCAGTCCATCTGACAGCCTTGTGATACAGCATTTGTGTAGTCAAAGCAATGTCTGATGGACTGATTTTTTTTTTTTTTAATTTCCCCCAGCTGCTGTGGACATAATGCTGACACAGCTTAGGGGTAGTGTGGAAACAGTTGGCATGCTTCCTTCATGTATTTTTCACCTTTGCCATCTGGAATTAGCAAAAGATCTTCCTTCTGCCAGCTCTCCCCTCGCCCCACACCCCGAGTTGAAATCTACACAACCTTTACCCAAACATCAGAACAGCTGTCTCTGGCAGAAGGAGGTTGACTCCAGGTGGGCACTCAGCGGCAAGGGCAGGTGAGATAATGAGCAACAATAAAGTCCTTTTCAAGGAGGTGGGAGTCTGTTGGAGAGGTGGGTGGGTTGGCATATGCCAAACCTTACTTGGCTTGTAACATTTGCTCTTCTGTGCAGCCTGTTTCTCAGTGGGGGATCGGATTTACTCCCCTCGCTTCCCCTTCTCCTGATTTCGTTTCTCCCTTCATCGACTGTGCATCACACCATGCTTCATGCTGTAGAAGAATCAGAAACTATGTAGTTATATCACCCCCACCCCCACCACCCCGCCACCCCGGCACCAAGGACCTGGTCACACTCAACTTGAGAAGCAAGGCAAGCTCAAAATCACTGTACTGTGAAAAGATAAAAGGGAAATCAGATGTAAACTAGAAGAGATTAAGTGTTTGAGGGTTTAGGGAGAGGGGAAGTGGACTTCCCTTGTTTTCAAGGAGGATTAAGGAGCATTTGTGGGCCAGGAAGGACAAATGAGACTGGAACTGTTACAGTGTATGGGGCTGTGGGGATTCTAGCAAATTATGGGCAGGGAGAAAGAGGAGAAGAAAGACATAGATGAAGAAACCAGGGCAGTGGGATTGAAGAAGGCAAAGAACCTCCTGGACAGAAGATACAGGAAGAAGAGTAATAAGAATGACATTTTTGCCCTGTTGATGTAGAGTCAGAGTAAAAATGGCATTGAACTTCGGGTTTACGAGGTTGAACATATTTGGGCCATTCACTGAGGTTCAGTTCAGTTCAGTAGCTCAGTCATGTCCGACTCTTTGTGACCCCATGAACCACAGCACGCCAGGCCTCCCTGTCCATCACCAACTCCCAGAGTTTACCTAAATCCATGTCCATTGAGTCAGTGATGCCATCTAACCATCTCATCTTCTGTCATCCCCTTCTCCTTCCCTCAATCTTTCCCAGCATCAGGGTCTTTTTAAATGAGTCAGCTCTTCGCATCAGGTGGCCAAAGTACTGGAGTTTCAGGTTCAACATCAGTCCTTCCAATGAACACCCAGGACTGATCTCCTTTAGGAAGGATTGGTTGGATCTCCTTGCAGTCACTGAAGACTTATTAGTAGGTTACTGATGTAAAAACTAATCTTTAGGAAGAATAATCTGGCAAGAGTTGTAAGGAAGTTTGGAAAACTGAAAGATGGGCAATGTAGATGAATGTTGATATGAGACAGTGTGAAGCATGGGACTCCTGGTGAGAAAGCAATGGGGGAACATGTTGAGAAGCAGGTCTGGTTAGAATCAAGAGGACGAGGTTCTGATGACCACTAAGTAAAAGGAAGAGGAAGAATCGAAACCTCCACAGTTTTGTACTTGATGCTCAGCTGAGCTGACTTGGGAGAGGTCTGCCTCTGATCACAGTACATTTGGGATATGTACTATAATGGAGAGATCCACATGGCCTCAATCACCTTGCACACTGCCTACATCTCCCCTCAAGGGCCCCCTGGGCTTCTCTCTACTTTGTGCCACACAGCCATCTCCAAACCCTAGGAGTTTTCTTGGCCTGCTCATAGGAGTAACCCAAGAATGAGGTGAAAGGGATCCCCTGGACAATTGCCAACCAATGAGGAAGGGAATCAGTGCTTCACCTTTGGTCCTTCGAGAGCACTGTGTGGAGAGCACTCTGATCACGTCTCAGGAGGTCCCAGAGGGATGGAGGCTGCATTGCTCAGAGCACGGATCCTGAGCATGCTCCCTCCTCTGGATGCTCCTCCATCCCTGTCTCACCTGACCTTGCTACCTTTCTCTGGCCTCCTGGACCACCTCCCACATAAACTCCCTGCACCCATTCCTTGTCTCAAGCTTTGCTTTTGGGATGATCCAAAACAGACGTATCATGGGTAAAGTGAGTGTTGGACATTTCGGTAGACCCTTCCTAAGAAAACTGTAAATGTGAATCAAGAACTCTAATGAGGCTGAGGTTTGAGATCTAGACTCAGGAATCATCTGCAGGGCCAAAGTGCTTGAAATTATAAAAGTGAATAGAATCTTCAAGAAGAAAATGTGGAGGGGAAAAGAAAAAGGGAAGATACCAGTCCTTGGGGAATCTGCATCTGGCACATAGGAGGAGGACAGGCAGCAGCCTTTGTGGATGGGAAATAGTAAGGAGAGGTCCAGGAGGTGGTTGGAGGGGGTCATGTGTTCACCAGAGGTCTGAATTCACAGGCCCCAGGAAAAGATGGAATTTCTGAAATTCCTAAAGACCCCCAGAGAGTGGTTTTGGTGATGACAGTGAAAGCTGTTTTTGTAAGGAATAAGTATGTAAGAAAGTGGAAGCCCAGAGCTTAGAGTCCAAGCTCTTACACCTGGTACCCAGAAAGACTTTAAAGTACACCAGCATCTCAAAATAGACCTATTGAGTTATAATCTGCATGGATGAGGGTCTTCTCTCTCAGTTAGATTGTAGGGAAAATGAGGAACTGTGATCGTTTGAAACCCCAGTGCAGCGAGGCAGGGAGAAAAAATGTCCTTTCAAGCAGAAGAGATGTATACCAAGTAGAGGGAATTAAGCCAGTGGAAAGGAAGATATTAAAGATGCAAAAGAAAGGGAATAATATATGGAGACAGGCTCAGAGAAGGAGAAGGGATCAAGAACTCAAGTGGGGTCAAGAGAGTTTAGTTTTTACAAAGAGGATCCATTCATTCTATCATTCGACAGGCCTGGATTAGGTTCCTTCTGTGTGCCAGGTTTCACTCCAGGGCACTAGGCATAAAGGGGAGGGCCAGGCATAGCTAGCTACTCCCTCTGGAATAGAAGGAGATGGAAAGAAATAATCCCTAGAAACTTGTTAGGTTCTGGAATAGAAACATTTACAGTGCAAAGGAAAGAAATGCTCCTTTAAGGGAAAGGAAGAATATGGTGGTTGAGTGGCTGGCTTAGCAATGGGCATGTAGTTGGCCTTCTAGAAAGCTTAGTTTCGTTTCTTCTGAGACAAATGGCATTGCAGATGAAGAAAGGTTTTACCCTGCCCAGAGAACCCAGGAAAGCTTCCCAGGTAAGCTATTATTCAATGAACTTAGGGACTTGCCTGGTGGTCCAATGGTTAAGAATTCACCTTCCAGTGCGGAGAATGCAGGTTCGATCCCTGGTGGGGGAATTAAGATCCCATGTGCCACAGGGCAACTAAGCTCTCATGCCACAATGAAGAAGTGAAAGTCGCTCAGTTGTGTCCGACTGTTTGCGACCCCATGGACGATACAGTCCATGGAATTTTCCATGCCAGAATACTGGAGTGGGTAGTCGTTACCTTCTCCGGGGGTCTTCCCAACCCAGGGATCGAACCCAGGTCTTCTGCATTGCAGGCAAATTCTTTACCAGCTGAGCCACCAGAGAAGACCTCCGCCACAGTGAAGAAGCTCAGCTGGAAAAAGTAGAAACAAACAAAAACCCCTCAGAGCTGAGAGAAAGAAATGGGAAATGTGTGAAGACAGAGGAATAATTGGAGTCAAAAGCAGGGCAGTTGAGGAAAAAAATCAGAGGGTTCTGAGGTTCCAATAAACAGAAAGCAAACTTGTCTCTTGAAGGTAGGTGTTGTGAGTTGAATTGTGTCTCCTCAAAATCCACAGTTGAAGTCTTAAACCCAATACCTGTGAATGTGACTATTTGACAAGAGGCCTTTAAAGAGGTAATTAAGATAAAATGAGGGCGGGTGGCTGGGCCCTAATCTGGTGTCCTTATAAGAAGTGGAGATGAAAACAGACTCACACTGGAAGAAGACGGCCGTATACAAGCTAAGGAGATGTCTCTGAAGAAACACCCTACAAACACCTTGATCTTGGACCTTCTGTGTCCATAACTGTGAATAAATGAATTTCTGTCATTTAAAACTCTTTGTTGTTGTTGTTTAGTTGCTGAGTGGTGTCCAAGTCTATGTGACCCCAGGGACTGTAGCCTGCCAGACTCCTCTGTCCATGAAATTCTCCAGGTGAGAATACTGGAGTGGCCAGGTTCAATGCATGAGACAGGGTGCTCTGGGGCTAGTGCACTGGGATGACCCTGAGGGATGGGATGGGGAGGGAGGTGGGAGGGGGGTTCAGGATGGGGAACACATGTACACCCGTGGCTGATTCATGTCAGTGTATGGCAAAAACCCCTACAATATTGTAAAGTAATTAGAATAAAGAAATACTCCAATTAAAATAAAAAAGTACTGGACTGGGCTGCCATTTCCCTACTGACCCAGGGATCCAACCCACATCTCCTGCACTGGCAGGTGGGCTCTTTACCCCTGAACTACCAGTGAAGCTTAAGCCCCCTACTCAGTGAAAATGGTTACCGCAGCCCTTACACATTAAAGGTGAGGGGATAGTACAGGTTTGGGAGGTGGGAATTCCAGAAGAGTCACAGTGGGGGAGTCAATAAAAGCTGGATGAATGGGTTCCTGAAGAGAAGATGGTCCCACTAACTAACAATGAGTGCATGGTTGTCTTCCATGAATTTGGTAGGAAACATGTAACACTTGGCTATGTTTGGGTTCTGGCACCAGGGGACTGATGGGTTAGGAGTGTGGAGACTTCTAAAGTGGCTGTAAGCTCATAACATGGCTGGCCTGGGGCACAGGGTCAGGGGAAGCAAATATGGCTAGAATGGACAAATGGACGGAAGGCTAGGGAAGATTCTGGAATGGAAGAAAAATTGGTCAATTAAAGGGGAGAGAGTGGGAGGTAGGAAAGGACAGGCTTTGTGCTCACAGAGGGCAGTGGGCTTGGAGGTGTGCTCAGTGTTTAAAAACCGTGAACAGACTTTTGTCACATCATATGAGGACTGAGTAGGCCTGAATAGTGGCCAAGCATTATATAGATGTTAGGGAAAGATGTTTTCTAGTTCCCAGGGGTCCGTGTTTTAAGAGCAACATTCTTCTAAAAAACGTAAAGTCGTGGCTTGCAGATCCTTCTTGTCGACCCTAGGAACATAGCTCCTTTATAACGATGGACATGTGACACCTTGGACCCTTAATGTCTTCCTTAAATTATTAAGCTCTGATGGCACTAAAACCTATGTCTTTTAATTCCTCATTTGGGACCTTCTATAACCTGCTCCATTAGCAGGGGCATGAAGGTAAGGGTACAGGAGGGACACTGTTTAAAAGTCAGTGTCCCAACATCTCTCCAGAATGAAACCTGTGGGTTAGCAAGACATCATGGCCAGCTGAAAGCAGGTGAGTGCATGAACCAATGGTAGGTTTCCCTCTTAGATTCTCACATTCTCCAATCCTGGGACTAAGGTCACAAAATCATCTGTAAGTGCTTGGAATGGAATGGAAGGAAACAGGAATAAAATATCTTGGAACGTCTTTATCCCTGGCTGTTTTCTGCTCATCTCTGCTCAGATGGCCTTTAAACTATTCTTAAATCCAGACTTTCAGTTGAGGCAGGTGAAAAATTTGGGAGATGGATTGCGGTAAGAGTTGCACAACAATGTGAATGTACTTAGTGCTACTGAACTGTACTGTCAGATATGGTTAAAAATGCTTATATTATGTGACTTATGCCACAGTTTAAAAAAAAGATACTGGAAAACTCCATTACCCTTGCAAAATAAGCCAATCATGCCCTCCACCTAGGAGAGAGCCTACACCAAGTAGGTGCTCATTAAACGTTTGCTGTGTTATTGAATGCTCAACAAGTCTTCCTTCTGAGAATTCCTTCATCCCTCTCTCCTGCTACCCCTGCATTCCTTATCGTGTGGGTTTCTGTGTTCCCCAGCCGTACTTCTCAGCCTAGGTGTCAAAACACACTGGCTTGTTTTATCTGCCAGGAGGTACACTGCAAGCAATTTGTTAGCGATAATAAAGCATCAAGTCAGGGAAGGTTTTATTTGTGAAATAGAGAAGATTTAAAAGAGTGCTTATCATAATGTCCTTTTACTGGCCTTCAGTTTGTTTCCTTAGTGGGAAAGCAACGAGTCAGAGGTGCATTACAGAGGACTCTATGCAACCCCAGGGACTGTAGCCCAGCAGGCTCCTCTGCCCATGGGAATTTTTCTGGCAAGAATACTGGCATGTGTTGCCATTTCCTCCTCGAGGGGATCTTTCCAACCCAGGGATTGAGGGCACCGAGGGACCGTATATAACCTCTGTGAAGGCAGTGGGTGTGTTTTGAATAGGTAACTTTCATCCAAGCAACCTAATTTGTGGGAGAAACAAGTGTGAGATTCACAGAACATTCATTCCCTGTGGAATAGCTGACCAGATCTTCAGCCTTCTCCTTCCCAGATTTCATATTCACAGATCTGTCCAGTGACTGGACACTCAGACACTCCTGAAGAGCGTTTTAATTGGCTGTGTGGGTCTCCGAGGACCTGCCCCCATTAACATGAGAATGATTCCGGAAAGTTGCCCAAACATAGCAAATGCAGCCGTGTCCTAACAACACAGTGCTGAGGACCTCTGAACCATGTCTCTTTCCATAGCCTCGGCTATTTCAAAAAGATCATTAACAAGGTGGAATTGGGTGCCCCCAGGGTCACCGCACAATATACATTGTTACTGTCTTTTAATGGACTTTTCCCAGACAAGGTGATTCTTAAACTGCAGTGTCGGCAGCTGCTAAGACCAGGCTGAGCCGTGCCGTCTGCAAGGAGAGTCGGCCTGCCAGTCCTGCCAGAGCCGATCTGAGCTTGGGCAGATGGATCGGGCTGGGAGAGGGGAGGAGGGGAAGTGGGCTTCAGGAGGGGGCGGGGCATGAGCCAAGAAGCGAGGCAGCCCTTGGAGGTCCTTGTTATTGATTTAGCGTGAGGACTGAAAGTGGCAGGTAGGCAGGTGGCTGCGGGCTGGCGGGCGGGGAAGACAGGTGTAGGCAATCGTGGGCAGTGATTAGCCCAGGTGCTGCAGATGTGGCTGGGGGTGTCAGCTGGTGGTGATTAGCGTGGGCGCTGCTGAGGGGCGTGGCATCAGATGGTGGTTTCGGAGTCCAGATGTGAGAGGCCGATGGGCCCTCTTCCCCGCTTGCAAGCCCTTGCTAGTCTTTCCCCTCTCCTGAACAGGCGCATTCACCTTCACTTTCGCCTACCGTCCCCTCCATGTGCTTCCTTCTGCACATTTCTCTGTAGGTGAAGGGCATGGATTCGCAGATTGCGCTTCCCCATTCTTCAGTCTCTTAGCCAATTTCTGAGATGATCACACAGACCGAGCACCTTCAGACATCAGGCAAGACAAAACCTGCAGGATCCGTAAGTGTGATCCTGCTCATTCATGTGAGAAAGGTACCTGGTTGCAGAGGGTGTTTATAGCATTCTGGCAACTTTTCCTGCCCTCCCTTTTATAACCTGCCTAAAATTTTTATAAATAAAGATTTATATTGGAGTCTAATACACACAGAAAGTAGACATACTAGTGTAACTCTCCCATCCAGATGAAATATTAGAAGATTCACAGCACTCCAGAAGGTTTCCTTAGTCCCCATTCTAGTCATTAATACCCTGCTTCCTCTCCAAAAGGGACCTCCCGACTGTAACTACCATAGATTTATTGTGATTGTTTTGGAATTTTGTGTAAGTAGGCTCACACACAAGGCTTTATGTTTTATTTGTTCAATAACACGTTGATATGCAGTTCGTTATTTTTCATTGTTGCATACTGTTCCACTGCATGAGTGATTCACAATAGTCAGTTTCACTGATAATAGACATTTGGGTTAGTTCCATATTTTGATGATTATGAAGAATGCTATTCTAATTATTTTAACAGGGATTGTACTGTATAATGTGTGCATTTCTGGAATTATTAGAATTACAGGATGGCTAGGTTCAATTAGAGTCAAAACAGTTTCGTAAAAATGGTTTTGTGAAAAAAAAAACTATATCATGCCACAGCTCTGAGGTCGAGAGACTAGCCTGCCCACACCACAGAGGCTGGGCGCACTTGGTGAATTAGCCACCGTCACGGCTGCCTGTCCTGCACATTCTGTGGGACTGCCTTCCTGGTCACTCATGTCAGCATTGGGTGCCCTATATCCAGCCTCTCTATGTCTTGGTTCTTATGAGCTCTGTTTCCCTATAACCATTTCAGGTCTTCTTGCTTCAGTGATCCCTTTGGATATGCTTCTGTAACTTACTGACCAGTTCTTCTTCCCAATTAAACTCTTGACTGCATTTCCACCCCCATCCCTGGAGCTCTGCCTTGGGCTTCCTAGAACTCATCCAGGCCAGCCCCAGCTTCTGGCCTGTGCATTAGAGAAGGTAAGGTGATCAGAGGTAGAGTTTGTCATTCTGAGAAGAGAAGCAAGTGGACTGTAAGACAGGTAAATCAACGAGATTGGCATTTTCTATTATTAATGGGCCTGATTTGTCTTGGGTTAGTGGCTGCTTACAGAATTTCAGGAGGCCCAGTCCTTTGAGCTTCACCGTATTCTAACTACACTTGCCTGATATGGTGTGCATATCTGTGTGTCTCTCTGTGTGTCTGTCTCCTAGCATCTGTTATTTCCATGTCTGCAGCAGAGTGTTCCGCACCCAGAGGCGGATGTGATGAAGCCCCATCACATGGCTGGTGGCGAGTGGTGAGTCAGCTGGGCTCCTTGCTGGATTGCAGGGAACAGGAACCACCGTACTTGGCAACTTGGACTGTGTCCGCATGATTGGAAACAATCTGTGAAGTGAGTCAGATCCGTTGAGAAAACAATTAAGTCAGTGGGCAAAGAAAATCAGTGAAACTGGTGATTTGGCAAGGTGGAAAAGAAAGCAGCCCGTTGTTTGGTTACACGTTTCCCTCTCCAGCTGGTCACTGTGACACTGAGGCTGGGCTTGCCCACACAGAGGCTTTCAGTAGTTCCAGCCACGCACTGTCTACACAGCTTTAAAACTCTGCAGCAAACTACTCAATAGAATAAAATCACCAACTATCCCCCTCACTAGTCAGTGTGTCCTCTGTGTGAACCCCATAGGAAATGATGGTAGATGGGAGAGACAGGACTTTGGGGGGACCAGACCACTTCTGTTACATTCCAAATCTGGGGAGCATCTTGGATACTCTTTGCTGTCCAGAGGTGGGAGGCAGAGACAGCTGTCAGAAAGAGTTCAAAGCTGTGAAATCCAGAGGTAATCCTTCAAAATCATGTTGACCCTAAGTTTTGTTTTCATCTGAGACTGTTGAGCAACCCCAAATAAACAAACTGAGTCTAGCCTTTTGCGATCATGAATCCAACTCCCAGATTTTAAAGATGAGACAAGGGAGGCTGGGAAGATAGGAGGACACACCCAGAATTATATGGGTAGAAAGCATGTTTTCACTTGCCTAAATTCTGCTTTCTCCAGTGGGTACTGGTGAACTGGGACAGCTGGATATAATGGAGCAATTTGTGATGGAGGATATTCAGAAGGAACGGGCTGTGGAGAATTCTCTACTGAGAACTGGGGAGCTCCTCGCCTCTTCTGGGCACCTTCCCTGTATCCCAGATGCTCACGACCTGCCATAGTTCTCATCAATCTCCAAAGAACAGCAGTGTCTCCAAGCAGGGGGACGTGGACGATGTGGCTTTGGCTGGAGCATATTTATGACCTGAAGTGTGCTCTAATTGTGCAGACATTCCCATAAATGTTATTTTATTAAGTTGAGCTACAGTAAATCTGTCATCTCCATAAGTAACGCCACAGTGAACCTGTAGGTAAGCTCAGAAGACTGCCGTGAGCCATGCTGGGCTATTAGCTTCCTTGCTCCACGTTGTTATCTGTGCAGTCACAGCCTCTCAGGGGCACAGCTCAGGCACCAGGTTTATGGGATTTGGTTCCCCACAGGTGTGCTTAGATCCCAAAGACAACAGGAATTGTTACAAAAGATGGACGCAGGAAGACCGGAGGACCCTAGAAGTGGACTCCCTCTAAGCTGTTTAGAAACAGCTTGGGGCCAGTGTGTTGAGAGCTGGAATGAGGAATGAGGAGTCCTGGCTTCTGTTCTGACTCTTACAAACTGTTCAGCCTAAGGAAAATCACTTAGTGTGTTTGGCCTCACTCCTGCCATCTTTAAAATGGTGACACGCATGCATGCCCACCTGCGTGCCCCTCCAAGTAAACACGGCAGTCTGCAAGTTGGAATGTTGAACCCTTAGGATGAAGGCCATGACTATTAAGTGTATTCTACCAATTGGTCTGGTATCTTATGGCCATTCTGCAAGACGCGGCACCATCTGCCAAGGGGCTATAGTCTACCATCTCTTTTTCTGGGAAAAGTGAGAAAAGAAGATTTAATGATAGCTCTGACCCAAGAGAAACTGGAAACAAATTGATATCTACATGCATTGTTGATGAACCTGGACAACTCACTATTTGTGATGTAGAAGCCAGACTGTTTTGAACACAGAACTTCTTAGTATATTAGGAAGTTTCCAGCACTGACAATATTTAATAATAGTCAGATTCACCCCTAGTCATTGCACCCTAAAACTGATCATGGACTACCATGCTGGGGGCAGAACTGAGTGTTCAAAGGAAGCTGTCCCTGAAGAGACAAATTGGGAGTATTTGCTTCAGCATATAGTGTTGAACTAGCTGTTATGCGCTATAGAAAACATTTCATAGTTCCTAGGAAACAAGGCAAACTTTTTTAAGATTTGATTCCATATTCAGCACAGTCTCTCTCCACAGCTTTTGCAGAGCATCACTGTAAAGTTTTCTCCCATTTTAAAAAATTAACTTGAGAAGAAAATGAACTGAGTTTGGAAAAGGCTGTCAGGGGGTTGTAAGTGAGGGTTTACAGACCCAGGAAAAATGTGCTTGAAGAAAAAGCCCCTCAAACTGGGGTCAGCAGACATTAAATTACAGACATGTCCACGGTTTGTCCAGATTGGTTAGAGCATGTTTCTCTGCAGCAATAAAAAACTAGAGACATTAACAAGCAATGATGTTAGATGAAATTAAGTAGCGTTCAAATGATGAAAGGGAAAATTAAGGAGCTAACCTTCCACCACCAGGGCAGTTCACCCAGTCAGTAAAAATAACAATCCTGTCTTCCCTGCCATCCCTGCCATCAACGGGAGAAAGTAACTCAGATGGCCTGGTGTCCAGTGGCGCCATATGCCCTTGTGCAGCTGTCCTTTCAGGACCCTCCTGTTGGTTTGAAGTGACTAACTGGCCAGTTCAGTGCAATATATTTTGAGCCTGCCTCTTGCCTCTCTTGGTGGTTCCTGATGTGTCCTGAGGCAGGCACTGCCATATATCATTGCCCTTCTGCAAGCGTGCACCCAGACACCATCCGTAGGATTTTAAACAGAATGATTCAGAAACTGGTGGCAGAAGCTAAAAGCAGTGCAGTTCGTGACCCTAAGCATGACGCCAGGATTCTAAATGGACTGTGGCAACAACAAAGCTGCCTGAAGATTCTGAAATACAATTGTGTCAACTGGGCATTTGTAAGGTGGCATAACCTGTAACCAACAAACGCGCCTGAGGCGAGTTTTTGCTGGGCACAGCATCCTTACGCTCTACGGGGCCTCCTGTCACGTGGCCACCATGTATTTGCATCTACAGGCACGGGGCAGGGATTCTGCAGAAGGAACCCCAGAGTGGTGTCTGATTCCCATGGGGCTTTGCAGCCGGCTTTAATGAAGTTACTTCCAATATTCAGTTTCTGAGAATTCTGACCATGGTATGTAGACCATGGCACACCTTAACGACAATATCATCTCACAGTTTCATCAGCATTTAACAGTTTAGAAAATTTAATCCCTGTGAGATGGGTGGTCTCTTCTCCATTCTATTGACAGCTCAGTGTAGGGGAAAGAGCTCTGAAGCCAGACAGATTTTAAGTTCAAATCCTGACAATGACCCCCTTACTTCCAGTAGCTCTCCAACTGCAATTTACTTCATTTCTCCCAGTTTCTTTTTGCTTGCCTATAAGATGAAGAATCATCTCTCTGACGTATAAGATGAGGTGTGTGGTAAGAATTAAATAACATATTTAAAGACGCATAGAAGCACTGGATAATCATTAGTTTCTATCCACTTACGGATGAAGAAAATGAGGCTTGAGAGGTTCAGGGAATTGCTCAAAGTAACAGCCAGTAAATGGCAGAACTGAGACTTCATTTATTTTACAAACATTATTGAACACCTACTATATGCCAGTGCCCCAGGCAGAGGAAAGTGGATAAGACATAATTCTGGCTCTTGAACTGTTCGTGGTAGAGTGCCAGAGTCTGAAATGCAAATAATCAATTACAATTTAGTGTGATCTGAGAGGCAATGTGTATTGAGGGAATGTCTGACATTATGGGTGCACCCAGGTAATACACAGGAAATGATTCTGAAGAAGAGCACCCTACAGGGGTGTGGCAATGGGGTTCAACCTGAAATAGGACTTCAGCAGGTGGATCTGAAGCATGGTGGGGCGGGCTGGACATGCAAGAACAGGCAAGAGGGGAGAGGAGGTTCTCGGGAGGTAAAAGAACTGGAGGGACTCAGAAGGAATGCTGAAAAGCATGGATCTTTGTCTAATCAACACTCCAGTGAAGCCACGGGATGATTTTACATAAAGAACCGGTGTGGTCAGATTTGCATTTTCGAAGCCAGGGCAGCAGGGTGGAAGATTGACTGGAGGAAAGTAGTTCAATGAGAGATAATGAGGCTGTGAACTAAGAAAGTGGCAGAGCAGACAATTTGGAGTGATGTAGAGGAAGCGGAATTGACGGGATGGGGCAATTGATTAGATGTCAAGGTGGGAGAGGAAGAGAGGAGTCAAGAAGGGCTCCTGGGTCATTAGCCTGGATGACTGGGTGAATGGGAGGGTCCCTACTGACACAGGGGGAGGAGAGTGAATTTGAAGGGACAATAATGGGTTCATTTGGATACATTGGTTCTGAGAGACATGTGGACACTGTCTAGGAGGAGATGTACAGAGAGTTCAAAACATGAGTCAGGAACCTGGGAGGTGACTGAGGGTGCGATGCATGAATCAGTGGTTATATCGGCTTTTATTTGCTGGTCAAATCTGAACTTAGGCTAAGAGGACAGAGCAGGAAGAAAAAAAAGGGTCATGAAGAACTCTAGAAAATACCACAATGTAAGTGCTAGAGTGAGGACTGTCAGAACGATGGAGGTACCTGGAGAAAGCAAGATTTAAAGGGCCAAGGGAGACAAGTGCTTCATGATGCTAATAGGGGAAGGAACCATATTCTACCAGGAGTCAGAGAAGATGGAGACAGAAACTCATATCATACTTGGCAATAGAGGGTCACTGTGGCAATTTAGTTTTAGGTAAGATTGTTAAAAAAGAAATATTCAACTTTTTCTTTTTAAAAAAACTGTAACTCAGAGTAAGAAAAAACTGTAACTGTAACTCAGAGTAAGAAGAATATCTTATACTGTAACCTGGGACAAAAGTTTCATGAACAATACTTTCTAATTAGTCATACTTTTATCAGATCTTATCCATCCCATCCCACTCCATTCTGAATGTTGCTTTATTGTTGTTCGGTCACTAAATTGTGTCTGATTCTTTGCAACCCCATGGACTGCAACATACCAGGCTCCCCTGTCCTTCACCATCTCCCGGAGTTTGCTCAGATTCATGTTCATTTAGTCAGTGATGCTATCTAACCAAGTCATCCTCTGCCACCCCCTTCCCCTTCTCTTAGTCTTCCTCACAATCAGGGTCTTTTCCAAGGAGTCAGCTCTTAGTATCAAGTGGCCAAAGTATTGGAGCTTTAGCTTCAGCATCAGTTCTTCCAGTGAATATTTAGGGTTGATTTCCTTTAGGATTGACTGGTGTGGTCTCCTTGCAGTTCAATGGACTGTTTGGTATGCACTAAATTTATTTGATGACTAAGTAATGGTTTGCAAGCTGTGGTTTGAAAAAGTGTTGGTTTGGAATTCCATGGCAGTACATTGATAGGACTCCATGCTTTCACCACCAGAACCACAATGGATCCCTGGTTGGGGAACTAAGATCTTTAAAAAGCACTGGTTTATGTAAATATAATTTTACCACAGGAAAATCATGTGAAATGTGAGATAGAGGAAGGAACACTGGATTTTGAGTGAAGACACCTAATTCATGGCATGACTCAGAGACTTACTGGCTGTGTGACCTTAGATATGCCCATTAACCTCTTCATATCTCTTTTATTATCTGTAAAATTCAAACAGTACATCAGCAGCAAAGGGATCTTCTGGGGATCAAACCAGATAAAATGTGTGAAGGCAAAAACAGTATGTCTAGAATAGTCCTGGTCAATCTGGGACTTATTTTGGTCCCAAGCAAAGAAAGAGCAGAATGGTGCATTCTGTGTTCCACTTGGTTTGGGCTCCTTACCTGAATCCTGGAGCCAGAACATACCAAGAACCAAAATGGAACAAAAATCTGATCACATAGAATTGATGCTGTCACCACAACACTTATAAGACACTCTTGTTCCAATACTATTATAGCCATCTTGGTTTTCTGATTCATACCCAGAGTCCTCTTTTATAAGGACTTTCAATAAAGTCTGTTGGGAGAAGAGCCAATCCAGGTAGATTTTCTCACTATAGTGTGAAATGACAGCAGACAGGCTGCAGGAAAACATAGAAAATGGGATCCTTCAATACAGGCAGTAATCTACATGAACTTCAGTGGGGCTGGTAATATCACTGGATTAAGGCATAATATAATCATTGATTTTTACAATTCATTTGACCAGCTGCTACACTTGATTACCTAATATATGTACCAGCTTAGGTACAAGGAAGACGAAGATGACCAAAGTATGGTTCCTGACCTCAAAAAGTGTACAAACAAAAGGATTAGCAGACACAGAGTAGATAATTTTCAATTAAGTGGTACATCTAAGAGAGATTTGGATCTGAGCACGACAAGATATGAACAAACTAAGTGAGAAAAGGAAAAAAGCAGCAAGCCTGATATGGAGTCCTTAATGGTCATCTATGGACGGAGGTTCGTGACATTGTACAGGAGGCAGTGATCAAGACCATCCCCAAGAAAAAGAAATGCAAAAAGGCAAAATGGTTGTCTGAAGATGCCTTATAAATAGCTGTGAAAAGAAGAGAAGTTAAAGGCAAAGGAGAAAAGGAAAGATATACCCATTTGAATGCAGAGTTCCAAAGAATAGCAAGGAGAGATAAAAAAAAAAAAAAAGCCTTCCTCAGTGATCAATGCAAAGAAATAGAGGAAAACAGTAGAATGGGAAAGACTAGGTATATCTTCAGGAGAATTATAGACACCAAAGGAACATTCCTTACAAAGATGGCACAATAAAGGGCAGAAATGATATGGATCTAACAGAAGAAAAAGATATTAAGAAGAAGTGGCAAAAATGTGCAGAAGCACTATACAAAAACAAACAAACAAACAACAACAACAACAAAGAAAAACTAAATGACCCAGATAGCCACAATGGTGTGATCATTCACCTAAAGTCAGACATCACGGTGAGTGAAGTCAAGTGGGCCTTAGGAGGCATCACTATAAACAAAGAAAGTGGAGGTGATAAAATTCCAGCTGAGCTAGTTCAAATCCTAAAGGATGATGTCATTAAGTTCTGCACTCAGTATGTCAGAAAATTTTGAAAACTCAAAAGTCTGGCCACAGGACTGGAAAAGGTCTGTTTTCATTCCAATTCCAAAGAAGAGTAAAGATTGTCAAAAAAAAAAAAAAGTTTTGGTGTGGGTGTGGGGGGGGAGGGGGGAATGGTGCAGTGTACAGCCATTATGAGCTTTTGAGTAGCTTTGTTTTAGTTTTATAGGCATAATTCTGGAGCTATTTTAGATGTGATCCAGGAATGAGCAAATAAATAAGGCTGTTGGAAGCCAAGATAATCCCTACCAGTACACATCAGCTCAGTCGCTCAGTCCTGTCTGACCCTTCGAGACCCCATGAACTGCAGCACGCCAGGCCTCCCTGTCCATTAACATCTCCTGGAGTTCACTCAGACTCACGTTCATCAAGTCAGTGATGCCATCCAGCCATCTCATCCTCGGTCGTCCCCTTCTTCTCCTGCCCCCAATCCCTCCCAGCATCAGAGTCTTTTCCAATGAGTCAACTCTTCCCATGAAGTGGCCAAAGTACTGGAGTTTCAGCTTTAGCATCATTCCTTCCAAAGAAATCCCAGGGCTAATGTCCTTTAGAACGGACTGGTTGGATCTCCCTGCAGTCCAAGGAACTCTCAAGAGTCTTCTCCAAAACCACGGTTCAAAAGCATCAATTCTTCAGTGCTCAGCCTTCTTCACAGTCCAACTGTCACATCCATACATGACCACAGGAAAAACCATAGCCTTGACTAGACGGACCTTAGTCGGCAAAGTAATGTCTCTGCTTTTTAATATACTATCTAGGTCGGTTATAACTTTCCTTCCAAGGAGTAAGTATCTTCTAATTTCATGGCTGCAGTCACCATCTGTAGTGATTTTGGAGCCCCAAAAAACAAAGTCTGACACAGTTCCCACTGTTTCTCCATCTATTTCCCATGAAGCAATGGGACCAGATACCATGATTTTTGTTTTCTGAATGTTGAACTTTAAACCAACTTTTTCACTTTCCTTTTTCACTTTCATCAAGAGTCTCTTTAGTTCTTCTTCACTTTCTGCCATAAGGGTGGTATCATCTGCATATCTGAGGCTATTGATATTTCTCCCAGCAATCTTGATTCCAGCTTGTGTTTCTTC
>SJYC01012541.1:0-22610 GCA_006408675.1 Madoqua kirkii | reverse complement strand
GTCAGGGAGCTCACGGTTCATGTATTGCTGAAGACTGGCTTGGAGAATTTTGAGCATTACTTTACTAGCATGTGAGATGAGTCCAATTGTGCAGTAGTTTGAGCATTCTTTGGCATTGCCTTTCTTTGGGATTGGAATGAAAACTGACCTTTTCCAGTCCTGTGGCCACTGCTGAGTTTTCTAAATTTGCTTAATGCTCAAAATTCTCCAAGCCAGGCTTCAGTAGTACATGAACCATGAACTTTCAGATGTTCAGGCTGGATTTAGAAAAGGCAGAGGAACCAGAGATAAAATTGCCAACATCCTCTGGATCATCAAAAAACAAGAGAGTTCCAGAAAAACATCTACTTCTGTTTTGTTGATTAAGTCTTTAACTGTGTGGATCACCACAAACTGTGGAAAATTTTGAAAGACATGAGTATACCAGACCACCTGACCTGCCTCTTGAGAAATCTGTAAGCAGGTCAAGAATCAACCTGCATGGAACAGAAGACTGGTTCCAAATCTGGAAAGGAATACATCAAGGCTATATATTGTCACCTGCTTATTTAACTTATATGCAGAGTACATCATGAGAAATGCTGGACTGGATGAAGCACAAGCTGGAATCAAGATTGCCGGGAGAAATGTCGATAACCTCAGATATGCAGATGACACCACCCTTATGGCAGAAAGTGAAGAATAACTAAAGAGCCTCTTGAGGAAAGTGAAAGAAGTGAGTGAACAAGTTGGCTTAAAACTCAACATTCAGAAAACTAAGATCATGACATCTGGTCCCATCACTTCATGGGAAATAGATGGGGAAACAATGAGAACAGTGACAGACTTTATTTCTTTGGGCTCCAAAATCACTGCAGATGGTGACTGCAGCCATGAAATTAAAAGATGCTTGTTCCTTGGAAGAAAAGTTATGGCCAACCTAGATAGCATATTAAAAGGCAGAGACATTACTTTGCCACCAAAGGTCCGTCTATTAAAAGTTATGGTTTTTCCAGTAGTCATGTATGGATGTGAGAGTTGGACTATAAAGAAAGCTGAGCAACGGAGAATTGATGCTTTTGAACTGTGGTGTTGGAGAAGATGCTTGAGAGCCCCTTGTACTGCAAGAAAATCCATCCAAAAGGAAATCAGTCCTGACTTTTCATTGAAAGGACTGATACTGAAGCTGAAACTCCAATACTTTGGCCACCCGATATGAAGAACTGACTCATTTAAAAAGACTCTGATGCTGGGAAAGATTGAGAGGAGGAGGAGAAGCAGACAACAGAGGATGAGATGGTTGGGTGGCATCACCAACTCAATGGACATGAGTTTGTGTAAGCCTTGGGAGTTGGTGACGGACAGTTAAGCCTGGCATGCTTCAGTCCATGGGGCTGCAATGAGTTGGACGTGACTGAGTGACTGTCATCTTGAACTGAAAGGTCATCTTGACCAAGGTGAGTCTTGAAGTAAGAGTTAACAAAGGGAAATGGGAATGAACTTTTCTGAAAGGCAGAACAGTCTGAGAAAGGCATGAAAGTGTGAAAACTTTTATGTGTGCACAATATTTCTAGAGCATAAAAAAGGGCAAGTAAAACCCAGACAATAGAGGCAAGTACAGTCCACATCCTTGAGAGCTGTGCTAACCTTATAGAGGTTAGGGTGCTTAGAGTACATTGCATTTGGTCTGGAAGTCTCTGATAAGGACTGATTGCTCTGACAGCTATATGGAGGGGATGATAAAAGTAGGACACCCAGGGATAATTGCAATGATACAGGACAGACATGTAAAAGGACCTGAACAAGAGAAGCAGTGTTAGAAATGGAAAAGGAGAGTTTAATTTGAGAAATACTTTGGATGCTGTATTTATATGTGGGGGTTGAGCTTAAGTAATAAATGCTCTACTTCAGAAACAAAAAAGTGAATAAAACGGCTCTATCCTGCCCAATAATATTGTCGTCCTCTGGTTCAGTGTCTAGTATGGGAAAATTAAGATATATCTACAGACACTATAATGGGAAGTAGGAGATGCTAAGTGTTGAAAGAGAGGCACAGATACCTAGCTACAGGAATCAGAGGGAAGAGACCAAAGTCCCACCTGGCTGATTCAAGGAAGATTTCATGGAAGAAGTGGCATTCAAGGTAGGCTTTGAAAATGGACAAGATTTTGCCACAAGTTGATGAGAAAAGGCATTTCTAGTTGAAGGAGCATCCTGAGCACTGACTTCGGTGGGAGAGGGTCTAGGCTAAAAACATAGGCTCTGGAATCACACAGGCTTGGGCTCAAACCTCAGTTGTGTCACTTTTTAATCAAATAATTAAGGGCAATCTACTTTGTTTCTTTGAGCCTCTGCTCCTTGTTTATAAAATAGATTATTTCTTTACCTTCTAGAGTGGTGAGATTTATTGAGATAACATATTTAGTTGGACTCAATACAAGTGATCAGTACAGTTAGCTGTTATCCTATCAGTAAGACAAAGTAACAGGGAGTGAGACTGGAGGTGGGATCTGCCATGTAAAGGAAATGCATATGGTGCAGAGCAAAATGGAGAGAATGAAGGTAGGGAGGGGTTGCAGAAGGTCTTGGGTGATAGACTTAGGGCATTTGAACTTTTCTGAGATGGCCATGTTTTTGCTGTTGCACAGTCTCTAAGTTGTGTCCAACTCTTTTCAACTCCATGCATTGCAGCACAGCAGACTCTCCTGTCCTTCGCGATCTCCCAGAGTTTGCTGAGGTTCATGCCCATTGAGAGGGTGATGCTGTCTAACCACCTCATCCTCTGCTGCCCCTTCTCCTTGTGCCTTCAATCTTTCCCAGAATTGGAGTCTTTTCAAATGTGCTGGCTCTTCACATCACGCGGCCAGAGTATTAGAGTATCAGCATCAGTCCTTCCAATGAATATTCAGGGTTGATTTTCTTTAGGATGGACTGGTTGGATCTTCTTGCAGTCCAAGGGACTCTCAAGAGTCTTCTCCAGTACCACGGTTCTGTGTTTAGGTAATAGGGAGCCACAGAAAATGTATGAATAGGGTGAGGAGTTGAGCTATGTTAATAGAGAATAACCAGGAGCTATACTGAAGATGGTCTGGAGAAATGAGAAACAGAAAGCATGAAGGCTGTTTATGAAATTATTACAAGAGTTCAAAAGAGAGGTAATGAAAGCCTGAATTTGTATAGTGTTAGTAACCATGAATAAATGATCTTGAACATGAGAGAAGTTGCTAAGGGGAAATCAGGAGGAGAAATCTCAAAGCTACCCCAGTTTCCAATGGTGGTACCTGAAATGAGCACCTGTAAGTATTAATATAATAACAAATACTAAGAAGATGCTAATGCTGAAGCTCCAATACTTTGGCCACCTGATGCAAAGAGCCAACTCATTGGAAGAGACCCTGATCCTGGGAAAGACTGAAGGCAAAAGGAGAAGGGTGGTAGAGGATGAGATGGTCAGATAGCATCACCAATGCAATGGATGTTTTGAGCAAACTCCAGGAGATAGTGAAGGACCTCAGCCTGGTGTGCTGCAGTCCATGGGGTCACAAAGAGTCAGACCCAACTTAACAACTGAACAACAACAACAAATTAAGACAATAAGAGAAGAAGTAGGCCAGGAGTTATAGAAGTCAGAAAACAAAGCAAAATGGTGCCTCCAGTTCCAGAGATTGTATATGACCCCAGTATCTATTCTATTCTCTGTTGTGCAGTTAGAGACTTCATTTCCCATCCTACCTTGCAACTGGGTATTGCCATGTGATTAAGTTTTGACTGATGAGTTCTGAACAGAGTGATGTGTATCTTTTCCAGGTCGTTCCTTTTTAAAAATATGCTTGCCTTCCATTCTTTAGCCCCTGTTCCTGAAGATTCATATAGAAACACAGTCGCAAGGAGCCAGCTTCAGCTATGCAGGCGAGGGCACCACCAAAACATTACGTCAAAACAACACGAGGCTCCACCAGAAATGCTTCTCTCCTCCCGGGCCTCTACCAGCTCAGACTTGCACATACGTGAGAAATAAACCTTCCTCATTGTTTAGACTACTGTTACAGTTTCGGTTAAAACAGCTGAGACCGTCCCCTAACTGTAGGGAGATGATGAGCTTGAGCTAGAGGAGAAGAGGGGTGGAGAAGGTCAGAAGAGAGTTGAGACTGAGGCATGGTAGCCATAGAGACAGGGCTAGGGGTGAATATAGGATAGGGGTGAATATAGGGGTGATATAGGAGTCCTGTGAATGATGTTCATAGCTGAAGCCATCTAGGGAACAGGATTGCTAAGGGGAACACTGGAGAGAAAGAGAAGTGAGGACCACAGATGGCCCGAAGAGTATGACTGCTGGGGTGGGGAAGGGAGAAAAGGAACAGAGCTGGGGCTGGAATTGAGACAGATTTGGAATGGTGAGGAGTTCAGAAGGAAGAAGAGAAAGCAAAAGAGAATAATGGCAAGGCAATTGGGAGAAATTTTCCTTTTTTTTTTTCTTCCATAGTAAAAGGGCTAACCATGTCAAATTCTGCAGAGAGGTCAAGGAGGGTAAGAACTGAACATATTTGGAGAGAGAGGGATTAGAGTGTACTTAGAATAGGAAATGACCAAGAAAAAGTCAAATCATGTTCAAAATAATGTGTTTAAGAAGGCAGGCAATTTTATAATAAAATTTAAAGAGTTCAATGTAAAATTAATTTTTGATAAGTGCAAGGCAAATTTAGGCCAGGAGTTATAGAAGTCAGAAAACAAAGCAAAATGGTGCCTCCAGTTCCAGAGATTGTATATGACCCCAGTATCTATTCTATTCTCTGTTGTGCAGTTAGAGACTTCATTTCCCATCCTACCTTGCAACTGGGTATTGCCATGTGATTAAGTTTTGACTGATGAGTTCTGAACAGAGTGATGTGTATCTTTTCCAGGTCGTTCCTTTTTAAAAATATGCTTGCCTTCCATTCTTTAGCCCCTGTTCCTGAAGATTCATATAGAAACACAGTCGCAAGGAGCCAGCTTCAGCTATGCAGGCGAGGGCACCACCAAAACATTACGTCAAAACAACACGAGGCTCCACCAGAAATGCTTCTCTCCTCCCGGGCCTCTACCAGCTCAGACTTGCACATACGTGAGAAATAAACCTTCCTCATTGTTTAGACTACTGTTACAGTTTCGGTTAAAACAGCTGAGACCGTCCCCTAACTGTAGGGAGATGATGAGCTTGAGCTAGAGGAGAAGAGGGGTGGAGAAGGTCAGAAGAGAGTTGAGACTGAGGCATGGTAGCCATAGAGACAGGGCTAGGGGTGAATATAGGATAGGGGTGAATATAGGGGTGATATAGGAGTCCTGTGAATGATGTTCATAGCTGAAGCCATCTAGGGAACAGGATTGCTAAGGGGAACACTGGAGAGAAAGAGAAGTGAGGACCACAGATGGCCCGAAGAGTATGACTGCTGGGGTGGGGAAGGGAGAAAAGGAACAGAGACTGGGGCTGGAATTGAGACAGATTTGGAATGGTGAGGAGTTCAGAAGGAAGAAGAGAAAGCAAAAGAGAATAATGGCAAGGCAATTGGGAGAAATTTTCCTTTTTTTTTTTCTTCCATAGTAAAAGGGCTAACCATGTCAAATTCTGCAGAGAGGTCAAGGAGGGTAAGAACTGAACATATTTGGAGAGAGAGGGATTAGAGTGTACTTAGAATAGGAAATGACCAAGAAAAAGTCAAATCATGTTCAAAATAATGTGTTTAAGAAGGCAGGCAATTTTATAATAAAATTTAAAGAGTTCAATGTAAAATTAATTTTTGATAAGTGCAAGGCAAATAATATATGTAGGAACTTCCCCCTCTGGGAAGTAGAACTTAATCCTCCCCACCCCTCAGTCTAGGCTGGATTTAGTGTCTGGTTTCCAAAGAATAGAGTGCAGAAAGGAAAAAAAAAAAAGTAACTTTAGAATGGAGAAACTCAACAAATATTATCCACCATACCCAAGTGATCAAGGTCAGTGATGCTAGCAATAAGTCACACGGATATAATGTACCCCCTGTATGATGTGATGAGAAGGGCAATTCCACTCTGTGGCGGTCTTTCCCAAAACCCAGACCCCAACCAAAACGTGAGGAAAACATCAGAGCAACTCAAATTGAGAGACATTCTACAAAATACCTGACCAGTACCCTTCAAAACTGTCAGGGTCATGAAATACCATCACAGAACAGCAACGCAGATGTGATGACTCAGTGCAATGTGGGATCCGGCTTAGAATCTTGGAACAGAAAAAAAGGACATTAATGGAAAAGCTGGTGAAATCCTAATAAAGTCTGGAATTTAATTAATAGTACTATACCGTGTTAATTTCTTTGTTTCGACAAATAGGCCACAGTTACATAAGATGGTAAAATATAGGGGAACTGAATGATATATAATAGTCTCTTTACTTTGTAAATTCCTGTAAATCTAAAATTATTCCAATATAAAAAGCCTATTTTTTTTTAATTGGAAGGCAAGAGCAGAAGTTGGGGATAGTTCTTGTGAGGACTAGGCAAGTTTGAAATATAGAGTTTGTCCCCCACTGCCTTACCCTTAACCGTCCCTCCCCCCACTAAATTTTTTTTTCCATTAGTCCATTATTAGAGTACAATGGAGTGTTCAATTTCATACTGCGTGTGGCATTCCATGCCAACTAGAATAGTTAATGCAACTTTACATTTATGACTCTGCTTGGGTGTGAATTATTGTGTTTATGAAAATCTCCATATTAATGTCTGATTGTAAATCATTCTGCCGACTCCCTTTATTAATAGCTCAATTCCCACGACTCGCTGCTGCAAGCCATTCAGATTACTGCAACCGCACGGGAAAGGGGCTGCTTCCCAATTGGCTGCCATTTAATTCCAACCACCTTGGGCTTTGCTCTGAAGCCCCCATCCTCTAAACTGCCCAAGCCAGATACTTGACTGTGTTTCTTGGTTGGTGAGGAGCTTCTCGGAGGAGTAGCACTTATGACTCTCTGTCCACATGTTGCCTGCTTTGTAGAAATACCTGCTGAAACGTGATCCTGGTATGGATTCTGGAGTCGGCTCAAGCCCTGACTCTGTCCCGTATTGGCCGCAAGATCTTGTAAGTTCTTTAGTCTCTCTCTGGGCTTCAGTTTCTTCCTCTAGAGTGGGAATCATAACACGTATTTGCTCAAGATGGTACGACAAACAAGACGGTGTTTGTAGAGGTAGTCTGGCTCCTGGCACAAGGGAAGCACTCTGGTCTTTTTGTGATGGTCATTTACTAACAATAGTGATAACATTAATAGTGGATATAGATGAAAGAATTTTGGGCCGGGGTATGGTTTCAGTTTCTCTATAAATGAAAGTGCTGATCTTGGAAAAGTCGCTTCATATCTCTGGCTCTCAGATTTCCCATATGTAAAATGAAGAGTCTGTATTTCTTAAGTGTCTCTTCCCGGGCTAGTTTTCTATACCCTATGCAGAGAACAAGCAGTGACCCCTAAAATATGCGTCCATTTGTATTCCTTGTTCCATCCTCTCCAGCCCAGCCCCATCTCCCTGGGCCAGAAAGTGCCTCGGCTGGAGCTTACAGAATGTTCAGAAAGGGGTCAGCCTTGGCCTGGCTTGTTCACGCTTCTGCGCACGACAGACCGAATCAGACCCCCTACCCCAGCCCCCTTCCTGGCAGGAGGGGAAATATGAAATCTCAGCAGGCAAGGAGGTTTTCTATGCTTCTGTAAATCATTAAAGTGGCCAATATTTTCCTTTGCTGCACCTCTCTCACCTCACAATATTTTTTTTTTCCCTGCAGTGAAATCCATTCCCCCAGCCTGGAAATGTGGGCACTTTATAGAAAATCTTTAGCTTGTACCAGCACAAATGGATGGGTCTTATTTCCTGTCTGCAGTTCATGGTGTTGCAAAGACATTGCCAAAAACTATTGACTGAGACATAAAAGCAAAAAATGGATGGACAGAACGTGGCCTTGTTCACATGTACATTTACAAACACACAGACACGAACATGATCGTGTCTACACTTACAGGAAGAGACTCGGCAAAGGGACCTCCTAATTCATAGCCTTACTTCCTGCCCCCACCCGTGCCTAGTTCCTGCCTTAGATCTGGAGGAGAGGTAGAGAGGAGATTAGACCAGGGTATGGGACCTGAGGGACTGGGAAAGGTTCCCAGTAGGTGAGCCTGATCTCTGTGTCATGATGCTGGAAACAGCACTCTTAAAGATCCATCCATGATGTCATTTGAAAAATAGAAGACTTCCTTGGTGCTCTGGTGGTTAAGAATCTGCCTGCCAATGCATGGGACACAGGTTCAATTTCTGGTCCAGAAAGATCACAGGGCAGCTAAGCCCACGCACACAATGACTCAACCCACACCCCCTAGAGCCCACGTTCTGCAACGAGAGCAGCTACCGCCATGAGAAGGCCAGGCACCGCAACGTGAGAGTAGCCCCCCACGCCCCCCGACACCACAATGAGAGGAAGACTGCAACGAAGACCCAGCATGGCCAAAAGTAAATAAATAAATAAAAATTTAAAAAAATAGAAAATTACATTCTGAATCTTTCCAGAATTCCATTTTTCTAGTATGATACTTCCGAAAACTTATTGTACTTTTCCACATTTTACAGATGATGAAACTAAGCTCCAGAGGGATGAGGTAATTCATTCAGTATCACCAGTCAGGAAGTGGGGCAGCTGAGACTCAAGTGCTTGAATTCAGTTCCAACATGTCTTCTGTTCTAGCACATTCTATTCTAGCTCAGGATTCTGAAATAAAGGGATCTTTGCATTTCAGGATCTTGTCTTCTTTCTGATCAGAAGGCTCCTAGTATGTGGGAGAAAAGGCAGTGTGGCCTGAGAAGCAGAGAGGAAGAGTCATAGATATATCAGTGGGACACACATTCCATCTGCAGAGCCCAGTGGAATCCTCAGGCTTGTGCACCCAGCACTGTGCAGTCTGCCTGTACACTTACTGACTCCTGTGTGAACGACGTGTGCCCCATTTCCTTAACTTTGCAAAGGGGATGAACATCCCAGTTTCACTAAGGTACCTGAGGATTGCTGAGGCACATCCACATTTGAGTAAAATACACAGATAGTTTTTAGCGATTAGAATGCAGCAAAGGGCAAAAATTTCAAACACACCTGAAATCTTTTTTACTTGTTACATTTTCTTATTAAAGAATCATTTAGGTACATGATTTCTATACCTACTGACTGTTCTACACTTCCAAAGCCAACCAGCCTATTCAGGTTACCTGCTACCTGTGTTCATGTGATGCAGTTGGGAACAGGAGGTAAATAAAAGATCTTATTGAAAACCAGGAGGGGGAGAAGAGAGAAGCATTTAAGTACTACATCCTTCCTACCTTCCTTCTTTCTTCCTCCTTCCCTCCTTTCTCCCATTTTTTCTTCCTTCTTTCCAACACCCCTTCCTTGCCTCTCTTTTCACTATTTGGTAGCTTCGACCCCAAGTAACCTGAATTAATTCATTTGAGGAGCCTGAATTGTCCAAATGTTCCTTGACCCTCACCCACCTCCCCTTCCTCCAGAGCAAGTACCGCGGGTGATGTCTTCCATGGGGCCGCAGGCATCTGCTTGCTGTGCTTAGCCTGCTGTCAGGGAGGCCTTCTGCCCGAGTTCAGCGGGACCAACAATGGCTCCCTGGCTTGCTCGCACCAGAACTGTGACCTCTCCAGAAAAGGAGCTGTGAGCAGGGTGAGGGAGGCCCCTGGAGGGAGAGGCAGGGCTCAGAGTCAGCACTTGAGGGGGTGACAAGATTCCCTTTGCGGAGGTGAAGGGGCAGCTCAGCCCCCAGCACTCTGACACCCCCTGGTCCGGCCTGGATGCCACCTCGGCCCCGCCCTGCAGGGCATCCCTGGTTTAAATGATGCTGATGGTCTCCTGAGACCACCCCCACCCCAAGTCCCATCCTGCTCTCAGAACTTCTCCTGCCCCATTGCCTCCCCTTCCCTGGGCTGCATGGACTCTCCGGAGGTTAGGGAGAGAGGCTGTTTTCTTTTTGTTCCTTCTTAGATGTTCTGTTTGTTGAGCGAATTGTTTTCTTCCGGGCTCGAGCTGGCGGCTGACACGGGCTCACCCGCGCTAATTAGCTAAGCCAGCTGGTGCGTTGGGAAGGGTTTTTTCTGGGCTCCTCTGTGTGTGTTGCTTTTTAAAAACATGATCAATACCCTCTCCGGCTGGGCTCCCTCACACACTCCCTATTGTTCTCCTGTTTGCATTGTGCCGGAGTCCTGGTCAAGGACTCAGGGAGCCTCAGAAGACACACTTTTCCCGAGGCTGGCATGGAGCCTGGAGCTGGGGAGATCGCTGGGCAGATGCGGCTCGACCTTCCCTGGCGCCTGCATCTGCGGCTTGGAGCCAGGGTCAATAGCAGGAGACAGTGCCCGGGAGGTCCTGAGAGGACCCAGACAGTGGGGGTAAAGATGAGGGACTGCTGTGTGTCTCCAAGGCAGATGCCTTTCCCTCGCTGGGCCTTTGCTTCTTTGTTTGTAAAAGGAGGGGTCAGTTTCTAGTTCTGGTGTGAGTACCCCAGCCCTCTGATCTGGTCTCAAAGGAGCATCCTGAGAGTCAGACTCTCTTAGCAGGAAGGGTATAAGGAAAATGCATTCATAAATAAGACCTCACCTGCTTTTGCTTTAGTACTGAATATGGACAATGCACACATTTCCCAAGCGGCACCCACAGAGGCCACACCCAGACACAGCAGGTGTCCTGCCTGACACCTGACCACCTATAGGTGGTCTCTCGGCCCACTGAGATTCATCTGCTTATTTCATACAAGAAAAAAAATAAAGAAGTTTCTCTGATGCCCTCTCTTCTCTCATTGGTACCCAGCTGTAGTCACTGGGGATGCCCCCAGGTACAGACTGAGAAGACATCTTCAATGTATTTTTGTGTTTTAGATATACATGTGAGCTCAGTCACTTTAGCTGTATCCAGCTCTTTGCAGCCCTATGGACTGTAGCCTGCCAGGCTCCTCTGTCCATGGGATTCTCCAGGCAAGAATACTGGAGTGAATTGCCATCCCCTCCTCCATGGGATCTTCCAAATCCAGGGACTGAACTCAGGTCTCCCATACTGCAGGCAGATTCTTTACTGCTAAGCCACCAGGGAAGCCATTATAAACAGACGCTAGTTCAATTTCGGTTCCATTGACAGCTCCTTCTAGGGTTTGGATTTTTATTGCTGCCTCCTTCAGATTAATAGCATCTTCTGAAAATCTCTGATGGACATGGTGCTACAGAGGTTTTCTCTTTCCTGTCCAAGCAAATGGAAACTATTTTCCTCTGAAAATGAAACTTTTTCAATAAAAATGAGATATTTAGTGATAGTAATAATATCTCATTTTTATTGAGAAAGTAGTGTGTGTCAGATACTCTGCTAAGCACATAATGTAAGCTATTTTGTTCATTCATATGGTCTATTTAGGTCATGCTCATTTTACAAAAGCTCAGAGGTTAAGGAACTTGTCCAAGGTCACACAGGTAGCCCGTGGGGGAATCCAGAAACGGGCTGACTCTGAGCCCACTGACCTTTCTGAGCTTGGAGCCCCTCCTCTCTTGGATCTGCTCCTGAACCCTCTGTTTCAACATAAAGAGCCTTTTCTGCTAAGATAGTCATCACATCTGATGACAACATGAAAGGGTGGCGAGGACACTGACCTCAATGCCAAGTCCAGATTCCCAGCCCTGACTCTATAGTAGCAAAATAAAATAAAATAAAATAAAATCCAGCCACAATGAACTCTCCAAGCCTTTATATCCCTACTTAATGAAATTAACATAAAGATTAAATAAGATGATGTTTATGGAAATGCTTTGGAAATGGTAAAAGCACTCTAGGAATATTGAGCATGGTCTTTTGTTCTGACGCTGTCTAAGACCAAGAACTGTGTTAACTCTGAGTGGAAAAAGTCCCCCTGTCCTTAGTAATACCTGCATATCCCCACCCACAGGCCGGCTGCTATGGAGGTGTGGGCGTTAAGTCCTCCTGGCACTGGTCTCTGCAGTAATCTCCATTCCTTTACTCCTGAGGCTCCCTCTGGACCAGAGGAGGCTGGAATGGCTGAGTCAGCTGCATTCTCCCCTGCCTCCATCTCAGGGCTCTCTTAAACCTGTTACTGAAATTGGCTCCGTGGTACGGCACGTTTGCTTGCCATCCAGCGAGTCCCCTGGGGTGGCCCCATTAATCACATTTGCTCCCTCTCCTCAGTCTGGCTGGCTCAGAGGACAGCAGGTAAATGCGTGGAGCCTCTGTGTGTCGGTGAGTGTGTGAGAGTGTGTCTGTCCCCTGGGAGCAGCCAGGGACTAAGTTCTCCTGCAATAAAAGTGAGTTAGTTTCTGTCTTTCCATAACCGTAATCCATCCCACTTCTTCCAAGGAGGTGACAGGCCCCGGGGTGATGCATCTCCATGACAGGGAGAAATTGGCTATTTTTGTCCTCCTCTAACAGGAGCAAGTTCTTTGAGCTGTCCTGCAGCAGTCTGCCAGGCCCCTCTGCTGTCAAGAACACTCTCTTCTAGTTTGTTCTGTGGTTCCGAGGCTCCCACAGTCATCCAGGTGGGCTTTGGAGCCCAAGGGACACCCCACTCTGCTCTGTAGGGAAGACTGCCCTCTTTCAGAGGTGAGATACACCTGATCCTTTCAGATGCTCCCACTCACCCAAGTTCTTCCTGGCAGAGGAGCTGAGAGCAGCCCCACCCCTCCAGGGGTGCTGGGGGCGGAGCCCGAAGCAGCCCGCTACCAGAATGATGTTTCTTTGAAGTCTTAAGCTTTATCTCAGGAATTCATGTGAATTTTGCATTCCATGCCACAGTACATATCTGTTTGTTCTAATATAAAAATGTTTAACCCCATATCTTCAAGCAAAACTGATGCCCTGGGAGGATGCATTTGTTTATTTTGTGCCTTTATATCGCCTCGTTTGCCACCGCACACCCCCAGGGGTACAAGCGCTCTAGTTAGAACAGCATCTGCAGTAATAACAACAACAAAAAGCATGTGTTTTCACAGTTCCCCTCCTCTGTCTTCTTTAAAAGATGCTGTCTGTCTGCTAAGCTCTCTCATCTGAGGTGCTGGACACCAGGATGCCAGGGAGAGGCAAAGAACTTGGGAAGCAGCAAAGGCTAAACTGCCACAATGTCTGGCTGATCTCAGTTGTTTGTTGAGTGAATATTCTCCCTTCCTGCCTTAGCTCAACCTCACCATGGATGTGGACCATTTTTTAAAATTCTTCACTGAATTTGTTACAATACTGCTTCTGTTTTATGTTTTGGCTTCTTTGGCCCCAGGGCACGAGGGATCTTAGATCCCTGAGCAGGAATCAAACTGTACCCCGTACGCTGGAAGGCGAGGTCTAAACCACTAACCACAGGGAAGTCCCAACATCACCACGGAGAGAGAATCCAGTCCTCGCCAGGCAGAGAGAGTCTTTTTCCCAGCATACCTTCCCCGGCTTGCATAGGCTAGGAAGATACCAGTACAGGCATCTTTGTTATTTACCTGCTTTTTATTTGCACCTGTCTCAAAGAGTAACAAGTAGCTTCTTTGTAAGTTATTAAGTTTTTAGAGGATAGAACCCTGAGATGTACTGGGCGGGGGGTGGAGGGGGGCTGGAGTGTGAGGAGAAAGGGGCAACAGTTCTTTTTCCAATTTGAACTGTCTCCAGGGGAAGACCAGTTAGGAAGAAAATAACATTAGAGTTGAGTAGATGAAAGAAGGGGCTTCCCAGGTGGGGCTAGCGGTAAAGAACCCACCTGCCAGCACAAGAGACATAAGAGACTTGGGTTCGGTTCCTGGGTCAGGAGGGTCCCCTTCATGGCAACCCGCTCTAGTAATTTTGCCTGGAGAATCCCATGAACAGAGGAGCCTGGCGGGCTACAGTCTGCAGGGTCGCAAAGAGTCAGACACAACTGAAGCGACTTAACACGCAGATGAAAGAGAAGACTTGGCACGTTAGAAAACAGAAATGCGGCTGCTTGATTTGGCCAAGAGGAAGACTTTTGGATGATCAAGGAGATTCTGCTTGGACTGGGAAATAGGACCTGTCAGTCCCTGGAGGAATTCCCCAGAGGCCAGGCTACTCTACTTAGAACAAGGTAGAGGCAGAGCCTTGCTCAGAGGCAGGGGGCTGGACCAGATGGTGTGCTCCAGCCTCTCTGTAGCTCCTCTCTCCTCCACCATCCTCTCTGGTCCCCAGAAGGTACAGCTATAAGTGAGATGAATTACGGCACCCAAAGGTGCCACCTAATATAATATACGCAGTATTTCTTAGACAAGGAGAACATTCAGCTTTGTGACTTCACTTGATACACAAAGCCAAACCTTTATCACACTAGCGGCCACAAAAGCCAAGAGAGAGAGAGCCGTAAACATCTCAGCGCCGCTCTGCAGACAGCCCCGTACGGAGACACATGTCAGTGGCAGGGGTGGGGAGGAAAGATGGAGCTTGCCAAGTCGCAGTGCTCTGATTTGCAGGGAGCGTGGCATGGATATTTCAAATCATTTCCTTTTCGTTAGTACCTAATCTCCCAGCTGTTCGCTGAGCATTGGCTCAAACGCTGCGAAGCAGTCGGCCTCAAATGTACAAGCCACAGGGCTCCTTTAAATTATGTTGTCTTGCTGCATTGGTGTGTCATGTCAACCCAAACTCCTGTACAGCTTCTGGGAGAAGGGAGTGTTGTCTGATGATGAATTTAAAGGAAAATGAGCCTTTTTTTTTTTTTTTTATTAAGTTTTTAGAGGATAGAACCCTGAGATGTACTGGGCGGGGGGTGGAGGGGGGCTGGAGTGTGAGGAGAAAGGGGCAACAGTTCTTTTTCCAATTTGAACTGTCTCCAGGGGAAGACCAGTTAGGAAGAAAATAACATTAGAGTTGAGTAGATGAAAGAAGGGGCTTCCCAGGTGGGGCTAGCGGTAAAGAACCCACCTGCCAGCACAAGAGACATAAGAGACTTGGGTTCGGTTCCTGGGTCAGGAGGGTCCCCTTCATGGCAACCCGCTCTAGTAATTTTGCCTGGAGAATCCCATGAACAGAGGAGCCTGGTGGGCTACAGTCTGCAGGGTCGCAAAGAGTCAGACACAACTGAAGCGACTTAACACGCAGATGAAAGAGAAGACTTGGCACGTTAGAAAACAGAAATGCGGCTGCTTGATTTGGCCAAGAGGAAGACTTTTGGATGATCAAGGAGATTCTGCTTGGACTGGGCAAATAGGACCTGTCAGTCCCTGGAGGAATTCCCCAGAGGCCAGGCTACTCTACTTAGAACAAGGTAGAGGCAGAGCCTTGCTCAGAGGCAGGGGGCTGGACCAGATGGTGTGCTCCAGCCTCTCTGTAGCTCCTCTCTCCTCCACCATCCTCTCTGGTCCCCAGAAGGTACAGCTATAAGTGAGATGAATTACGGCACCCAAAGGTGCCACCTAATATAATATACGCAGTATTTCTTAGACAAGGAGAACATTCAGCTTTGTGACTTCACTTGATACACAAAGCCAAACCTTTATCACACTAGCGGCCACAAAAGCCAAGAGAGAGAGAGCCGTAAACATCTCAGCGCCGCTCTGCAGACAGCCCCGTACGGAGACACATGTCAGTGGCAGGGGTGGGGAGGAAAGATGGAGCTTGCCAAGTCGCAGTGCTCTGATTTGCAGGGAGCGTGGCATGGATATTTCAAATCATTTCCTTTTCGTTAGTACCTAATCTCCCAGCTGTTCGCTGAGCATTGGCTCAAACGCTGCGAAGCAGTCGGCCTCAAATGTACAAGCCACAGGGCTCCTTTAAATTATGTTGTCTTGCTGCATTGGTGTGTCATGTCAACCCAAACTCCTGTACAGCTTCTGGGAGAAGGGAGTGTTGTCTGATGATGAATTTAAAGGAAAATGAGCCTTTTTTTTTTTTTTAAATCAAGGCCACTCAGCATTAAATATAGCTTTGGCTCTGATCTTATTTGAGAATGCTGAAGTACTTGAGGGGAGCTATTTTGGAGCCACCGTCTCTAATTCCTCCTGCATTTCCAGGCTGTGGGGTCTCAAGTGAGGCATATGAACATCAGGGAAATTGAACCAGTATCTGACATCAGAGGCCCAGATGGAACTTTGTTCTATTCGTATTAATTGAGTATTGTGCTATAAACGGGTCAATGCCTATTCATATAGATTAACTCGTTCATCCCTGTGGAGCACAGGGATGTTCCATGGGCCCCAGTTTTGTCAAATGGGAAAACTGAGGCTTAGACCTCCACTGGAAGCAACTCACTCAAGGAACTCAGATTAAAAAGTCATGCAACCAGGGTCTGAACAGAGATTAATGTCAGAATTTGGGCTCTTTCTACTCCACCACTCCGAAAGGAAGTCTCATTCCACATTCATGTCATTTCCGTGACTGACTGACAAGTACTCAGTCATGTCTGACTCAACATCTCCACGGACTGTAGCCTGCCAGGCTCTTCTGTCCGTGGGATTTTTTTTCCAAGCAAGGATATTGGAGTGGGTTGCCATTTCCTTCTCCGGGGGATCTTCCTGATCCAGGGATCGAATCTGGATCTCTTGCACCTGCTGCATTCCAGATGGATTCTTTACCACTAACGCCTTATACACTCAACAAATATGCATTGGGCATCTACCATGTGCTAGCCATTAGGAACACAGAGATGATGTTTGGACAAACCGCCTGCACTGAAAGCTTGTAGAATGTGGTGGAACTCACTGTCTAGTCTTGAAATATTTATCCAACAAATATTTAATGTTTAGTCAAACAAACAGCTGGCCTGATTGCACACACTCCCAGGCAGTTGTTTCCGTGTCCTGCGGTTGTTATTGCTCTTGTTTTTGGAGCGGTTGACATCCTCTGGTACCCACACTCTAGAGGCGAGACTAACTCCTGGTCCAGACCTAGGGCTGGAGCGAGGCCAGACATTGTGATTTTTTTTAAAGAAGTTCTGCAGGTGAAGCATCTGATTGCCATCCTGAGGATGACTGGAGCCCAAAGATGGGAGGAAATACATTCCTTTGACGATCTAAATGTGATTTTGCTTTTCTGATTTTTGTTCTTTCATGTGGGGCCCTCCTCCTTAGTTTGCGGGAAATTAATGAAGAAGAGTTTTTGCTTGTAGTGTATGAGTTCTTGCATGATTATATTAAGCAGACCCTCAGTCTCGGGCTAGACATTAGCTGGTTAACTTTGAAAGTTGGCCAGTGGCCGAGTTACTTGTTTGAAACCAGTGTCCTTGAACTGGCTTGATTTTCAGCTGAGCCCTTCCCCTGTGCACACCTTTGTGAAGATACTGTCTGGAAGACCTCAGCGTTTGCCTCCCACTGCTTTTGAAACTCTCACTGGTGCTGACCCGTGCCCCACCTCCTCCGGCTGCCTGGTCCACTTAGTGGTGCAGAACCTGTGCTTCGGCCTGACGCCTGCTCTTCATCCATTGCCTCTTTCGTTCTCATGCTTCACAGGCCTTCGCTCACCTGGTGAACACACTCCAGTGCCAGGGATTGTGGAAATTTGGGGCCTTGTGAGGCCTTTTTCACTTGGTCCTGCTTCCTTGAACACCAGGCACAGCTTTGCTCATGGGAGGTCAGAAAACTTTCTAAGACTAGAATAATGATGACAAGGAAAGAAAAGAAAAAGAAGGGAAAGGAAAAGAAAGGAGGATACTGGTTAAAAAAATCTCTTTTCTCACCCCGTATACATGTTTTGGTGATTAAAACTAAGAATTCACTCCAGCCTTTAGCATCCTTCTTCTTGTCCCTCCTCCTCCCCTTCTTCCTCTTCTCCCAATCCTCCTCCTTTTCTTCTTCCCTATCCTCTTGCTTTTTTAGATATGATTTAATCCAAGACAGACAACTATCTGGAAAAAAAAATTGATCAATTCATCTGAGTCTAATTACACTGTCCAATCCTTTTATTTTGTGTACAATAAAAATGAAGCCCAGAAGAGGGGTGTCCCTTCAGCAAAGGCACACAGCCTCCCAGTGCCATTAGTAGCTGGGACATCCTTCTAAGGTGTAAAGGAGAAGGCTGTGTATTCTTGTCAAGCCCCATCCTTCCTGAATACACAGCTCCAGATGGCCAGAGATGCCAACTCCCTTCTAGAATGTCCCTCATTCCAGGACAGCTTCTCTGGCAGAACCAAGAAGACCACACGTTTCACGGTGGGTCAGGCCTGCAGCGCAGCCAGGCAACCAGCAGGGTGTCAGTCAGCCTGAGAAGGGGTCATTGACATCCAGGAAATATGACAAGCCTCTGCTCCCTGTCCTCTGCCATGCATCATGCAAGGCATTACGTGACAGAAGTGCCACCGACTGGAGACAGGAATCAAAGGCAGGGCCGTCGCCACAGCTGCAGGTTAATAGTGGACGAATTACACACTTGGAAAACAGTCTTCCCCTTGATGCATTATCTGGACTGTTTCAAAGCCCTTTGTCTGGGATAAGCTGGCTGCGGGTGATGTTTGCAGCTAGGGACTTGCAGAAAAGATGTATTTTCTGACAGGGAGAAGGTCACCCGGGCAAAGGCCATTACAGTGCTGCGGTCAGGTCAGAATTTCCTGGATCCCGATCGATGTGGTCTCAGGGCATTACTCAAGCATTGGGATTAGAGCGCCGGCCAAGAAAATGCTCTTCAAATTGTTCGGCAAGTCACATGCCATGGAAAGTCACTCTCTGCTTACCCTCAATTCCTCCGTGCTAAAGCTGGGGCCCTGGGGGTCAGCAAGACTTCAGGAGGGTCAGATTAATGTGCTTGGCAGATGTGGGGCCATGGAGGAGTAGTTGGCCCCGGGAAGCTGAGCCCAGGCGGGTGGTGGGAGATGGGGTCTCAGCCCAGTTTTGTCCTGAACTCACTGAAAAACCCTGAGTAGGTCACTTGGTGCTCTGAGTCTCTGTCTGTGTTGTTCAGTTGCTAAGTCATGTCCAACTCTTTGTGACCTCACGAAATGCAGCACATCAGGCTTCCCTGTCCCTTACCATCTCCCAGAGTTTGCTCACATACATGTCCATTGAGCTGGTGATGCTACTTACATCATGCCATCTCAGTCTCAGTTGACTCATCTATAAAGTGGGACAAACAAAACTGACTCTGATACGACTTCAGTATTTAACTTATTAGACACAATAGACACAGAAACCCTGAAAACTTAAGTGTTATTACCTTTCAGACATAATTTCAGAAACAAAATTCCTTCTTCAGCAAGCCCCTTAGATGCATGGAGCTGGGAACAGATGGGTTGTAATCGGCCCTCGCAGCAACCTCACCAAATTTAATGTTAGTAAAGCCAATTCAGACCCAGCACAGTACTGTGAGCCTTGCTTCCAGGCAGTCGTTCCCAGGACATCAACCTAGTCTTGGGAGATGGTCCATGTTGCCCATCCCATCTGCTTTGAGCTGAGTGTTCCAAACGCAAACCGACCCTAAAAGCCGGCCCTGATTTTAGGCAGTAGCAACGCTGGGCTACTGTAAGGTTTCTTGGCTCCAAAATGCTGCCAACTTGTGCTTTTGTGGTTCACAATTAGACTCTTGATCATATGGAGGCAATGAACTGCTTCTGCTCCAAAAGATTTGGAACCGACTGGCTCATTTAACATTTTAAGAAACACACTTAGGCCTCAGAGAATGCTTTGTGCATCCTGGGATTTTATCCACAGGGATGTGGGGATGGTGGGGCACAAATCAGGATCCCATATCCCTACGTTGAACACAAAGGTGAGGCAGAGGGACTTCCCTGGTGGTCTGGTGGTTAAGATTCACCTGCCAATGCAGGGCATGCGGGTTGGATCCCTGGTCAAGGAGCTTAAGATCCCACAGGCCTTGTGGCCAAAACACCAAAACATAAAACAGAAGCGATATTGTAACAAATTCAATAAAGACTTTAAAAATGGTCCCCATCACAAAAGTTCTTTAAAAAAAAAAAGGCAAGGCAGATGTCACGATATTCACAACATGGCCCTGTGCCCTGCCTGCTCTGTCTCGGGCAGCCGCCGCTTTGATTCAGATTGCAGTTCCCATCCAGTCTCTGTGATTCCGCGCATTCACTGGCTGATGTGTCCTTTGTCTTTGCTAGTCAGGTCTGGCCTCTCCAGCCTCAGACTCTCCGCTCTCTTTCGCCATCTCTATCTCTGACTCATCCTACCAGCTCTGTCCTCCCAGTACAGATCTGCCTGAGTAATGAGAGGGGTATAGACTCTCCTTGCCCAGTAGAGAGCTGTTTACCCAGCATAAGTCATTTCTGCTGTTTAGTCTTCTGTGACGCTAAACCCCTCAGACAGCAAGTGAGCTCTTTGGGTTTTAAAAGTCATGGCACCATCACATTATAGAATGTTCTAGCAGGAAAAGCCTTTAGATGCCACCCCATTAGCACTAGAACTCTTCCTTCTAATGAATTACCCTGCAGAACCATGATACAGAAACTAGATTTTTTTTTTAAGAGATTGAGAATTTTCTGGTAGAAACAGACTCCTGAGATCCACCCATTTTCCAGAAACCCCTGGGAGTTCTCAGAGTTCTAGTGATTCCTCGGAGCCCAGTGTGAAATCCTTTCTAGTCCAACCTCTTTACTTCACAGGGAAGGAAGTAGAGGCACAGAGAGGTGAAGTAACTCTTGGATGAGTCACACAGCTGTAAGCAAGAGGACTGAGTTGATCCCAGAGCACTCACCTTCTAAGTCAACACTCTGCCCCATCCTTCATTATTACCTTCATCTTCATTATTTTTATCAATCACAATGTCTCCCAGTCTTTAATAAACATTGTCTGCAAGTGAGCTTCCTTTTGTGGCAGTGGGTAACTTCACACATTATCTGTTGACTCCACCATGATGTCTCTTCCCATGATAGACAACATAATAGCCCAGGTTCAAAAACAGAAAGGGATAGGGTTAGGAAGAGACCTGAACTGAGAAGCAGGAATCTTAAGTCGCTGCCCAATTTTGCTACTCAATAACTCCATTCTCTCTTTGGGTCTCCCTTTCCTCATCTGTCAAGTGGGAGCGGCTACATCTACTTCAAAGATGTTTTAGGCTTTTTATTATGGATCGGCGGATAGCCGATTAACAGTGTTGTGACAGTTTCGGGTGCACAGCAGAGTGACTCGTGCGTGCAAAGTCACTTCAGTCATGTCCGCTGCTTTGTGACCCTATGGCCGCCTGTGTCCATAGCATACTCCAGGCAAGGATACTGGAGGAGGGTTTTCTTATCCTCCTACAGGGAATCTTCCTGACCCAGGGACTGAACCAGTGGCTCTTACGTCTCCTGCACTGGCAGGTGAGTTCTTTACCACTAGCGCCACCTGGAAGCCTGAGTGACTCAGCCATACATGCACATGTATCCATTCTCTCTCCAGATTCCCTCTCATCCAGGCTGCCACGTAACGCTGAGCAGAGTTCCCTGTGCTATCCAGTGGATCCTTGTCATCGATTCTATTTTATTTTTGTTTCTTATTTCTGGCCACACAGGCTCTTCATCGCCGTGTGCAGGCCTTCACTCGTTGCAGTGAGCGGGGGCTGCTCTCTAGTTGCAACGCTAGGGCTTCTCATTGCGGCGGCTTCTCTTGTTGCAGAGCAGGGGCTGCAGCGTGGGAGGGCATCAGTAGTTGCAGCCTGTGGGCCTCAGAATGTGCGCTCAGTAGTTGCTGCACACGGGCTCAGCTGCCCCGCAGCATGTGGAGCTTCCTGGATCAGGGATGGAACCCATGTGCCCTGCATTAACAGGTGGATTCCTAACCACTGGACTACCAGGGACATCCTGGTTACCCATTTTAAGTATAGCAGTATGTTCATGTTGATCTCAAACTCTCTAACTATCCTTTCACCCCATCCTTCCCCTCTAGTAACCATAACTTTGTTCTCTGTATACGGTGAAATATTACCCAGCCATTAAAAAGAATGAAATAATGCCATTTGCAGCAACATGAATGGGCCCAGAGATTGTCATACCAAGTGAAATTAGTCAGACAGAGAAAGAAAAATATCGTCTGCTACTCCTTATGTGAGGAATCTAAAAAGAAACGATACTAATGAACTTATTTGCAAAGCAGAAACAGTAGATCCTCGTTGGTTATCACAGACTCAGAGATTAAAGATTTGCTTTGAGAATCTAGTGAGGAGGCATTCCTTACAGTGATGAGCACCGTGTCTCCACAGGTAGTGGGTGCTCCATTAAATGCCTTCAGTTCAGATCAGAGGCCTGCAGGGAAGCAGGTGGAGAAGCTTCTGCTTTGCCTGAGCAGAGCGGGCATTTCCATCGAAATAAATTGGCTTCTTTCCTCTGCATTCAAGTTGCCTTCTTTGGCTGTTTCTGTGGCCTTAACTGAGGAAAAAATAAATAAACACGAGATGGGGTGAGAGGTTGGGGAAAGGATGTGGCAAAAGACAAGAAAGAAAGAGAGAGGGAGATTGATTTCTGGGCAGAATTTATACCTTTTTGGCTTTTTCAAAGGTAAATGAATAGATTGTTGTTGTTTTTCTGCCTGCCGCTCAGAGTGTATGTGCCTCTCTGTTATGTATAGACCCTTTTAAAGGCTTCTGGAAGCAATCGCTAACATTTTCTATAGGTGCAGACAGATAATTGAATGCTTTCAGAGACCACGGTGCGGCAGGGAAAGTTCAATTTTGCCGTGTGCTGGTGCTTG